>JAKRKW010000455.1:0-25453 GCA_023566125.1 Zingel zingel | reverse complement strand
AATGCAAAAAAAAATGCAAAAAAATGCAAAAAAAAAAAATGCAAAAAAAATGCAAAAAAAATGCAAAAAAAAATGCAAAAAAATGCAAAAAAAAATGCAAAAAAATGCAAAAAAATGCAAAAAAATGCAAAAAAAATGCAAAAAAATGCAAAAAAATGCAAAAAAAAATGCAAAAAAAAAATGCAAAAAAATGCAAAAAAATTATGCAAAAAATATGCAAAAAAAATGCAAAAAAAATGCAAAAAAAATGCAAAAAAAATGCAAAAAAAAATGCAAAAAAAATGCAAAAAAATGCAAAAAAATTGCAAAAAAAATGCAAAAAAAATGCAAAAAAATGCAAAAAAAATGCAAAAAAAAATGCAAAAAAAATGCAAAAAAATGCAAAAAAAATGCAAAAAAATGCAAAAAAAAATGCAAAAAAAAATGCAAAAAAAAATGCAAAAAAAATGCAAAAAAAAATGCAAAAAAAATGCAAAAAAATGCAAAAAAATGCAAAAAAAATGCAAAAAAAAATGCAAAAAAAAATGCAAAAAAATGCAAAAAAATGCAAAAAAATGCAAAAAAATGCAAAAAAAAATGCAAAAAAAAATGCAAAAAAAATGCAAAAAAAATGCAAAAAAAATGCAAAAAAAAATGCAAAAAAAATGCAAAAAAATGCAAAAAAAATGCAAAAAAATGCAAAAAAAATGCAAAAAAAAATGCAAAAAAAATGCAAAAAAAATGCAAAAAAATGCAAAAAAAAATGCAAAAAAAATGCAAAAAAATGCAAAAAAATGCAAAAAAAAATGCAAAAAAAATGCAAAAAAAATGCAAAAAAAAATGCAAAAAAAATGCAAAAAAATATGCAAAAAAAATGCAAAAAAATGCAAAAAAAATGCAAAAAAATGCAAAAAAAATGCAAAAAAAATGCAAAAAAAATGCAAAAAAATGCAAAAAAAATGCAAAAAAAATGCAAAAAAATGCAAAAAAATGCAAAAAAATGCAAAAAAAATGCAAAAAAGCAAAAATGCAAAAAAATGCAAAAAAAATGCAAAAAAAATATGCAAAAAAAATGCAAAAAAATGCAAAAAAATGCAAAAAAAATGCAAAAAAAAATGCAAAAAAATGCAAAAAAATGCAAAAAAATGCAAAAAAAATGCAAAAAAAATGCAAAAAAAATGCAAAAAAATGCAAAAAAAAATGCAAAAAAAATGCAAAAAAAATGCAAAAAAATGCAAAAAAATGCAAAAAAATGCAAAAAAATGCAAAAAAAATGCAAAAAAAATGCAAAAAAAAATGCAAAAAAAAAATGCAAAAAAATGCAAAAAAAACCCCACAAAAAATGCAAAAAAAATGCAAAAAAAAATGCAAAAAAATGCAAAAAAAACCCACAAAAAATGCAAAAAAAATGCAAAAAAAATGCAAAAAAAATGCAAAAAAATGCAAAAAAAATGCAAAAAAAAAATGCAAAAAAAATGCAAAAAAATGCGAAAAAAAATGCAAAAAAATGCAAAAAAAAATGCAAAAAAAATGCAAAAAAAATGCAAAAAAATGCAAAAAAAATGCAAAAAAATGCAAAAAAAAAATGCAAAAAAAATGTAAAAAAATGCAAAAAAAAAATGCAAAAATAATGCAAAAAAATGCAAAAAAAAATGCAAAAAAAATGCAAAAAAATGCAAAAAAAAATGCAAAAAAATGCAAAAAAAAATGCAAAAAAATGCAAAAAAATGCCAAAAAAAATGCAAAAAAAAATGCAAAAAAAATGCAAAAAAATGCAAAAAAATTATGCAAAAAAATATGCAAAAAAAATGCAAAAAAATGCAAAAAAATGCAAAAAAAATGCAAAAAAAATGCAAAAAAAAATGCAAAAAAAAATGCAAAAAAATGCAAAAAAATGCAAAAAAATGCAAAAAAAAATGCAAAAAAAAATGCAAAAAAAAATGCAAAAAAAATGCAAAAAAATGCAAAAAAACCCACAAAAAATGCAAAAAAAATGCAAAAAAAAATGCAAAAAAATGCAAAAAAACCCCACAAAAAATGCAAAAAAATGCAAAAAAAAATGCAAAAAAAATGCAAAAAAAATGCAAAAAAAATGCAAAAAAAATGCAAAAAAATGCAAAAAAAAAATGCAAAAAAATGCAAAAAAATGCAAAAAAAAAATGCAAAAAAATGCATAAAAAAATGCAAAAAAATGCAAAAAAATGCAAAAAAAATGCAAAAAAAAAATGCAAAAAAATGCAAAAAATGCAAAAAAAATTATGCAAAAAAAAATGCAAAAAAAATGCAAAAAAATGCAAAAAAAATGCAAAAAAAATGCAAAAAAAATGCAAAAAAAAAATGCAAAAAAAAATGCAAAAAAAATGCAAAAAAATGCAAAAAAATTATGCAAAAAAATATGCAAAAAAAAATGCAAAAAAATGCAAAAAAAATGCAAAAAAAAATGCAAAAAAAATGCAAAAAAATGCAAAAAAATGCAAAAAAATGCAAAAAAAATGCAAAAAAAAATGCAAAAAAAATGCAAAAAAAATGCAAAAAAATGCAAAAAAAAATGCAAAAAAAATGCAAAAAAATGCAAAAAAAATGCAAAAAATGCAAAAAAAAATGCAAAAAAATGCAAAAAAATGCAAAAAAAATGCAAAAAAAAATGCAAAAAAAATGCAAAAAAATGCAAAAAATTATGCAAAAAAATATGCAAAAAAATGCAAAAAAATGCAAAAAAAATGCAAAAAAATGCAAAAAAATGCAAAAAAATGCAAAAAAATGCAAAAAAATTATGCAAAAAAAATGCAAAAAAATGCAAAAAAATGCAAAAAAAATGCAAAAAAAATGCAAAAAAAAATGCAAAAAAAAATGCAAAAAAAATGCAAAAAAAAATGCAAAAAAAATGCAAAAAAATGCAAAAAAAATGCAAAAAAATGCAAAAAAAATGCAAAAAAATGCAAAAAAATGCAAAAAAAATGCAAAAAAAATGCAAAAAAATGCAAAAAAATGCAAAAAAAATTATGCAAAAAAATATGCAAAAAAAATGCAAAAAAATGCAAAAAAATGCAAAAAAAATGCAAAAAAATGCAAAAAAAATGCAAAAAAAATGCAAAAAAAAATGCAAAAAAAATGCAAAAAAAATGCAAAAAAAATGCAAAAAAATGCAAAAAAAAATGCAAAAAAAATGCAAAAAAATGCAAAAAAAATGCAAAAAAAATGCAAAAAAAATGCAAAAAAAATGCAAAAAAATGCAAAAAAATTATGCAAAAAAATATGCAAAAAAAATGCAAAAAAATGCAAAAAAAATGCAAAAAAAAAATGCAAAAAAAAATGCAAAAAAAATGCAAAAAAATGCAAAAAAATGCAAAAAAATTATGCAAAAAAAAATGCAAAAAAAATGCAAAAAAATGCAAAAAAAATGCAAAAAAAAATGCAAAAAAAATGCAAAAAAATGCAAAAAAATGCAAAAAAATGCAAAAAAAAATGCAAAAAAAAATGCAAAAAAAAATGCAAAAAAAAAATGCAAAAAAATATGCAAAAAAAATGCAAAAAAATGCAAAAAAATGCAAAAAAAATGCAAAAAAAATGCAAAAAAAATGCAAAAAAAAATGCAAAAAAAATGCAAAAAAATGCAAAAAAAAATGCAAAAAAAAATGCAAAAAAATGCAAAAAAATGCAAAAAAAAATGCAAAAAAAAATGCAAAAAAAATGCAAAAAAATGCAAAAAATTATGCAAAAAAATATGCAAAAAAAAATGCAAAAAAATGCAAAAAAATGCAAAAAAAAATGCAAAAAAAAAATGCAAAAAAAATGCAAAAAAATGCAAAAAATGCAAAAAATAAATTATGCAAAAAAAATGCAAAAAAAATGCAAAAAAATGCAAAAAAATGCAAAAAAAATGCAAAAAAAATGCAAAAAAATGCAAAAAAATGCAAAAAAATGCAAAAAAAATGCAAAAAAAAATGCAAAAAAAAATGCAAAAAAAAAATGCAAAAAAATATGCAAAAAAAATGCAAAAAAATGCAAAAAAATGCAAAAAAAATGCAAAAAAAATGCAAAAAAAATGCAAAAAAATGCAAAAAAATGCAAAAAAAATGCAAAAAAATGCAAAAAAATGCAAAAAAAATGCAAAAAAATGCAAAAAAAATGCAAAAAAAATGCAAAAAAAAATGCAAAAAATGCAAAAAAATGCAAAAAAAAATGCAAAAAAAATGCAAAAAAAATGCAAAAAAATGCAAAAAAAATGCAAAAAAAATGCAAAAAAATGCAAAAAAATGCAAAAAAAATGCAAAAAAAAATGCAAAAAAAATGCAAAAAAATGCAAAAAAATTATGCAAAAAAATATGCAAAAAAAAATGCAAAAAAATGCAAAAAAATGCAAAAAAAAATGCAAAAAAAAATGCAAAAAAATGCAAAAAAATGCAAAAAAATGCAAAAAAATTATGCAAAAAAAAATGCAAAAAAAATGCAAAAAAATGCAAAAAAAAATGCAAAAAAAAAATGCAAAAAAATGCAAAAAAATGCAAAAAAATGCAAAAAATGCAAAAAAAAAATGCAAAAAAAAATGCAAAAAAAAATGCAAAAAAAAATGCAAAAAAATATGCAAAAAAATGCAAAAAAAATGCAAAAAAATGCAAAAAAAATGCAAAAAAAATGCAAAAAAAATGCAAAAAAAATGCAAAAAAATGCAAAAAAAATGCAAAAAAATGCAAAAAAAATGCAAAAAAAATGCAAAAAAAAATGCAAAAAAATGCAAAAAAAATGCAAAAAAAAATGCAAAAAAAAATGCAAAAAAAATGCAAAAAAATGCAAAAAAAATGCAAAAAAAATGCAAAAAAATGCAAAAAAATGCAAAAAAAATGCAAAAAAAAATGCAAAAAAAATGCAAAAAAATGCAAAAAAATGCAAAAAAATGCAAAAAAATTATGCAAAAAAAAATGCAAAAAAATGCAAAAAAAATGCAAAAAAATGCAAAAAAAAATGCAAAAAAAATGCAAAAAAATGCAAAAAAAAATGCAAAAAAAATGCAAAAAAATGCAAAAAAAATGCAAAAAAAATGCAAAAAAAATGCAAAAAAATGCAAAAAAATGCAAAAAAAATGCAAAAAAAAATGCAAAAAAAATGCAAAAAAATGCAAAAAAATGCAAAAAAATGCAAAAAAAATGCAAAAAAAATGCAAAAAAAAATGCAAAAAAAAAAATGCAAAAAAAAATGCAAAAAAATATGCAAAAAAAATGCAAAAAAATGCAAAAAAATGCAAAAAAAATGCAAAAAAAATGCAAAAAAAATGCAAAAAAATGCAAAAAAATGCAAAAAAAAATGCAAAAAAAAATGCAAAAAAAATGCAAAAAAATGCAAAAAAATGCAAAAAAAATGCAAAAAAAAATGCAAAAAAATGCAAAAAAATGCAAAAAAATTATGCAAAAAAATATGCAAAAAAAAATGCAAAAAATGCAAAAAAAATGCAAAAAAAAATGCAAAAAAAAATGCAAAAAAATGCAAAAAAATGCAAAAAATTATGCAAAAAAAATGCAAAAAAAATGCAAAAAAAATGCAAAAAAAATGCAAAAAAAAATGCAAAAAAAATGCAAAAAATGCAAAAAATGCAAAAAAATGCAAAAAAAAATGCAAAAAAAAATGCAAAAAAAAATGCAAAAAAAAATGCAAAAAAATGCAAAAAAAACCCACAAAAAATGCAAAAAAAATGCAAAAAAAAATGCAAAAAAATGCAAAAAAAACCCACAAAAAATGCAAAAAAAATGCAAAAAAAAATGCAAAAAAAATGCAAAAAAAATGCAAAAAAAATGCAAAAAAAAATGCAAAAAAAATGCAAAAAAATGCAAAAAAAAATGCAAAAAAATGCAAAAAAAAATGCAAAAAAATGCAAAAAAATGCAAAAAAATGCAAAAAAATGCAAAAAAAAAATGCAAAAAAAATGCAAAAAAATGCAAAAAAAAATGCAAAAAAAATGCAAAAAAATGCAAAAAAAATGCAAAAAATGCAAAAAAAAAAATGCAAAAAAATGCAAAAAAATGCCAAAAAATGCAAAAAAAAATGCAAAAAAAATGCAAAAAATGCAAAAAAATGCAAAAAAATATGCAAAAAAAATGCAAAAAAATGCAAAAAAATGCAAAAAAATGCAAAAAAAAATGCAAAAAAATGCAAAAAAAATGCAAAAAAATGCAAAAAAATGCAAAAAAAAAATGCAAAAAAAATGCAAAAAAATGCAAAAAAAATGCAAAAAAAATGCAAAAAAATGCAAAAAAAAATGCAAAAAAATGCAAAAAAAAATGCAAAAAAATGCAAAAAAATGCCAAAAAAATGCAAAAAAAAATGCAAAAAAAATGCAAAAAAATGCAAAAAAATTATGCAAAAAAATATGCAAAAAAAATGCAAAAAAATGCAAAAAAAATGCAAAAAAAATGCAAAAAAAATGCAAAAAAATATGCAAAAAAAAATGCAAAAAAATGCAAAAAAATGCAAAAAAATGCAAAAAAAATGCAAAAAAAAATGCAAAAAAAAATGCAAAAAAAAATGCAAAAAAATGCAAAAAAACCCCACAAAAAATGCAAAAAAAATGCAAAAAAAATGCAAAAAATGCAAAAAAACCCCCACAAAAAATGCAAAAAAATGCAATAAAAAATGCAAAAAAATGCAAAAAAAATGCAAAAAAAATGCAAAAAAAATGATTAAAAAAATGCAAAAAAATGCAAAAAAAAATGCAAAAAAAATGCAAAAAAATGCAAAAAAAATGGAAAAAAATGCATAAAAATGCAAAAAAATGCAAAAAAATGCAAAAAAAATGCAAAAAAAATGCAAAAAAATGCAAAAAAATGCAAAAAAAATTATGCAAAAAAAAATGCAAAAAAAATGCAAAAAAAATGCAAAAAAAATGCAAAAAAAAATGCAAAAAAAATGCAAAAAAAATGCAAAAAAATGCAAAAAATGCAAAAAAAATGCAAAAAAAATGCAAAAAAATGCAAAAAAAAATGCAAAAAAAATGCAAAAAAAAATGCAAAAAAATGCAAAAAAATGCAAAAAAAATGCAAAAAAAATGCAAAAAAAAATGCAAAAAAATGCAAAAAAATGCAAAAAAAATGCCAAAAAAAATGCAAAAAAAAAATGCAAAAAAATATGCAAAAAAAATGCAAAAAAATGCAAAAAAATGCAAAAAAAATGCAAAAAAATGCAAAAAAAATGCAAAAAAATGCAAAAAAATGCAAAAAAAAATGCAAAAAAAAATGCAAAAAAAAATGCAAAAAAATGCAAAAAAAATGCAAAAAAAATGCAAAAAAAAATGCAAAAAAAATGCAAAAAAATGCAAAAAAATGCAAAAAAAATGCAAAAAAAAAATGCAAAAAAATGTAAAAAAATGCAAAAAAAATGCAAAAAAAATGCAAAAAAATGCAAAAAAATGCAAAAAAATTATGCAAAAAAATATGCAAAAAAAATGCAAAAAATGCAAAAAAAATGCAAAAAAAAATGCAAAAAAAATGCAAAAAAATCCAAAAAAATGCCAAAAAAAATGCAAAAAAAATATGCAAAAGATATGCAAAAAAAATGCAAAAAAAATGCAAAAAAATGCAAAAAAAATGCAAAAAAATGCAAAAAAAATGCAAAAAAAATGCAAAAAAAATGCAAAAAAATGCAAAAAAATGCAAAAAAAATGCAAAAAAAATGCAAAAAAAATGCAAAAAAATGCAAAAAAATGCAAAAAAATGCAAAAAAAAATGCAAAAAAAAATGCAAAAAAAATGCAAAAAAAATGCAAAAAAATGCAAAAAAATGCAAAAAAAATGCAAAAAAATGCAAAAAAATTATGCAAAAAAATATGCAAAAAAAAATGCAAAAAAATGCAAAAAAAATGCAAAAAAAAATGCAAAAAAAAATGCAAAAAAAATGCAAAAAAATGCAAAAAAATTATGCAAAAAAAAATGCAAAAAAAATGCAAAAAAATGCAAAAAAAATGCAAAAAAAAATGCAAAAAAATGCAAAAAAAATGCAAAAAAATGCAAAAAAAAATGCAAAAAAAAATGCAAAAAAAAATGCAAAAAAAAATGCAAAAAAATGCAAAAAAAACCCACAAAAAATGCAAAAAAAATGCAAAAAAAAATGCAAAAAAATGCAAAAAAAACCCACAAAAAATGCAAAAAAATGCAAAAAAAAATGCAAAAAAAATGCAAAAAAAATGCAAAAAAAATGCAAAAAAAATGCAAAAAAAATGCAAAAAAATGCAAAAAAAAATGCAAAAAAATGCAAAAAAATGCAAAAAAAATGCAAAAAAATGCATAAAAAAATGCAAAAAAATGCAAAAAAATGCAAAAAAAATGCAAAAAAAAATGCAAAAAAATGCAAAAAAAATGCAAAAAAATGCAAAAAAATGCAAAAAAAATGCAAAAAAAAATGCAAAAAAAATGCAAAAAAATGCAAAAAAATTATGCAAAAAAATATGCAAAAATAAATGCAAAAAAATGCAAAAAAAATGCAAAAAAAAATGCAAAAAAAATGCAAAAAAAATGCAAAAAATGCAAAAAAAAATGCAAAAAAAATGCAAAAAAATGCAAAAAAAAATGCAAAAAAATGCAAAAAAAAATGCAAAAAAATGCAAAAAAATGCAAAAAAAAATGCAAAAAAAAATGCAAAAAAAATGCAAAAAAATGCAAAAAAATTATGCAAAAAAATATGCAAAAAAAATGCAAAAAAATGCAAAAAAATGCAAAAAAAATGCAAAAAAAATGCAAAAAAAAATGCAAAAAAAATGCAAAAAAATGCAAAAAAAATGCAAAAAAAATGCAAAAAAAAATGCAAAAAAATGCAAAAAAATGCAAAAAAAATGCAAAAAAAATGCAAAAAAATGCAAAAAAAATGCAAAAAAATTATGCAAAAAAATATGCAAAAAAAATGCAAAAAATGCAAAAAAAATGCAAAAAAAAATGCAAAAAAATGCAAAAAAATCCAAAAAAAATGCCAAAAAAAATGCAAAAAAAATATGCAAAAGATATGCAAAAAAAATGCAAAAAAATGCAAAAAAATGCAAAAAAATGCAAAAAAAATGCAAAAAAATGCAAAAAAAAATGCAAAAAAAAATGCAAAAAAATGCAAAAAAATTATGCAAAAAAATATGCAAAAAAAATGCAAAAAAATGCAAAAAAAATGCAAAAAAAAATGCAAAAAAAAATGCAAAAAAAAATGCAAAAAAATGCAAAAAAATTATGCAAAAAAATATGCAAAAAAAATGCAAAAAAATGCAAAAAAAATGCAAAAAAAAATGCAAAAAAAAATGCAAAAAAAATGCAAAAAAATGCAAAAAAATGCAAAAAAAAATGCAAAAAAATGCAAAAAAATGCAAAAAAAATGCAAAAAAAAATGCAAAAAAAATGCAAAAAAAATGCAAAAAAAAATGCAAAAAAAAATGCAAAAGATATGCAAAAAAAATGCAAAAAAAATGCAAAAAAATGCAAAAAAAATGCAAAAAAATGCAAAAAAAAATGCAAAAAAAAATGCAAAAAAATGCAAAAAAATTATGCAAAAAAATATGCAAAAAAAATGCAAAAAAATGCAAAAAAAATGCAAAAAAAAATGCAAAAAAAAATGCAAAAAAAATGCAAAAAAATGCAAAAAAATGCAAAAAAAAATGCAAAAAAATGCAAAAAAATGCAAAAAAAATGCAAAAAAAAAATGCAAAAAAATGCAAAAAAATGCAAAAAAATTATGCAAAAAAAAATGCAAAAAAAATGCAAAAAAATTATGCAAAAAAATATGCAAAAATAAATGCAAAAAAATGCAAAAAAAATGCAAAAAAAAATGCAAAAAAAAATGCAAAAAAAATGCAAAAAAATGCAAAAAAAATGCAAAAAAAATGCAAAAAAAAATGCAAAAAAAATGCAAAAAAAATGCAAAAAATGCAAAAAAAAATGCAAAAAAAATGCAAAAAAATGCAAAAAAAATGCAAAAAAATGCAAAAAAATGCAAAAAAAAATGCAAAAAAAAATGCAAAAAAAATGCAAAAAAATGCAAAAAAATTATGCAAAAAAATATGCAAAAAAAATGCAAAAAAATGCAAAAAAATGCAAAAAAAATGCAAAAAAAATGCAAAAAAAAATGCAAAAAAATGCAAAAAAATGCAAAAAAATGCAAAAAAAATGCAAAAAAAAATGCAAAAAAAATGCAAAAAAATGCAAAAAAAATGCAAAAAAATGCAAAAAAATGCAAAAAAATGCAAAAAAATTATGCAAAAAAATATGCAAAAAAAATGCAAAAAATGCAAAAAAAATGCAAAAAAAAATGCAAAAAAAATGCAAAAAAATCCAAAAAAAATGCCAAAAAAAATGCAAAAAAAATATGCAAAAGATATGCAAAAAAAATGCAAAAAAATGCAAAAAAATGCAAAAAAAATGCAAAAAAATGCAAAAAAAAATGCAAAAAAAAATGCAAAAAAATGCAAAAAAATTATGCAAAAAAATATGCAAAAAAAATGCAAAAAAATGCAAAAAAAATGCAAAAAAAAATGCAAAAAAAAATGCAAAAAAAAATGCAAAAAAATGCAAAAAAATTATGCAAAAAAATATGCAAAAAAAATGCAAAAAAATGCAAAAAAAATGCAAAAAAAAATGCAAAAAAAAATGCAAAAAAAATGCAAAAAAAATGCAAAAAAATGCAAAAAAAAATGCAAAAAAATGCAAAAAAATGCAAAAAAATGCAAAAAAAAATGCAAAAAAAATGCAAAAAAAATGCAAAAAAAAATGCAAAAAAAATGCAAAAAAAAATGCAAAAAAAATGCAAAAAAATGCAAAAAAAATGCAAAAAAAATGCAAAAAAAAATGCAAAAAAATGCAAAAAAATGCAAAAAAAATGCAAAAAAAAATGCAAAAAAATGCAAAAAAATGCAAAAAAAATTATGCAAAAAAATATGCAAAAAAATGCAAAAAAATGCAAAAAAATGCAAAAAAAATGCAAAAAAAATGCAAAAAAATGCAAAAAAAAAATGCAAAAAAAATGCAAAAAAATGCAAAAAAAAATGCAAAAAAAATGCAAAAAAATGCAAAAAAAAATGCAAAAAAATGCAAAAAAAAATGCAAAAAAATGCAAAAAAATGCCAAAAAAAATGCAAAAAAAAATGCAAAAAAATGCAAAAAATGCAAAAAAATTATGCAAAAAAAAATGCAAAAAAAATGCAAAAAAATGCAAAAAAAAATGCAAAAAAAATGCAAAAAAATGCAAAAAAATATGCAAAAGATATGCAAAAAAAATGCAAAAAAAATGCAAAAAAATGCAAAAAAAATGCAAAAAAATGCAAAAAAAAATGCAAAAAAAAATGCAAAAAAATGCAAAAAAATTATGCAAAAAAATATGCAAAAAAAATGCAAAAAAATGCAAAAAAAATGCAAAAAAAAATGCAAAAAAAAATGCAAAAAAAATGCAAAAAAATGCAAAAAAATGCAAAAAAAAATGCAAAAAAATGCAAAAAAATGCAAAAAAATGCAAAAAAAAATGCAAAAAAATGCAAAAAAATGCAAAAAAAAATGCAAAAAAAATGCAAAAAAATGCAAAAAAATGCAAAAAAATTATGCAAAAAAAATGCAAAAAAAATGCAAAAAAATGCAAAAAAATGCAAAAAAAATGCAAAAAAAAATGCAAAAAAAATGCAAAAAAATGCAAAAAAAATGCAAAAAAATGCAAAAAAAATGCAAAAAAATGCAAAAAAATGCAAAAAAAAATGCAAAAAAAATGCAAAAAAAATGCAAAAAAAATGCAAAAAAATGCAAAAAAAAATGCAAAAAAAAATGCAAAAAAAATGCAAAAAAAATGCAAAAAAAAATGCAAAAAAATGCAAAAAAAATGCAAAAAAATGCAAAAAAATGCCAAAAAAATGCAAAAAAAAAATGCAAAAAAAATGCAAAAAAATATGCAAAAAAATGCAAAAAAATGCAAAAAAAATGCAAAAAAAATGCAAAAAAAATGCAAAAAAATGCAAAAAAAATGCAAAAAAAATGCAAAAAAATGCAAAAAAAATGCAAAAAAATGCAAAAAAAAATGCAAAAAAAATGCAAAAAAAATGCAAAAAAATGCAAAAAAATGCAAAAAAATATGCAAAAAAAAATGCAAAAAAAATGCAAAAAAAATGCAAAAAAAATGCAAAAAAAATGCAAAAAAATGCAAAAAAAAATGCAAAAAAAATGCAAAAAAAAATGCAAAAAAAAATGCAAAAAAATGCAAAAAAAATGCAAAAAAAATGCAAAAAAAAATGCAAAAAAATGCAAAAAAATGCAAAAAAAATGCAAAAAAAAATGCAAAAAAATGCAAAAAAATGCAAAAAAATTATGCAAAAAAATATGCAAAAAAAATGCAAAAAAATGCAAAAAAATGCAAAAAAAAATGCAAAAAAAAATGCAAAAAAAATGCAAAAAAATGCAAAAAAAATGCAAAAAAAAATGCAAAAAAAATGCAAAAAAAATGCAAAAAATGCAAAAAAAATGCAAAAAAAATGCAAAAAAAAATGCAAAAAAAGGCAAAAAAATGCAAAAAAATTATGCAAAAAAAAATGCAAAAAAAATGCAAAAAAAATGCAAAAAAAATGCAAAAAAAAATGCAAAAAAATGCAAAAAAAAATGCAAAAAAATGCAAAAAAATGCAAAAAAAATGCAAAAAAAATGCAAAAAAAAATGCAAAAAAATGCAAAAAAATGCAAAAAAAATGCAAAAAAAAATGCAAAAAAATGCAAAAAAATGCAAAAAAATTATGCAAAAAAATATGCAAAAAAAATGCAAAAAAATGCAAAAAAATGCAAAAAAAAATGCAAAAAAAATGCAAAAAAAATGCAAAAAAATGCAAAAAAAATGCAAAAAAAATGCAAAAAAAAATGCAAAAAAAATGCAAAAAAAAATGCAAAAAAAATGCAAAAAAATGCAAAAAAAATGCAAAAAAAATGCAAAAAAATGCAAAAAAAAATGCAAAAAAAATGCAAAAAAAATGCAAAAAAATGCAAAAAAATGCAAAAAAAAATGCAAAAAAAAATGCAAAAAAATGCAAAAAAATGCAAAAAAAATTATGCAAAAAAAATGCAAAAAAAATGCAAAAAAATGCAAAAAAATGCAAAAAAAAATGCAAAAAAAAATGCAAAAAAAATGCAAAAAAAATGCAAAAAAAAAATGCAAAAAAAATGCAAAAAAAATGCAAAAAAAAATGCAAAAAAAATGCAAAAAAATGCAAAAAAAAATGCAAAAAAATATGCAAAAAAAATGCAAAAAAATGCAAAAAAAAATGCAAAAAAAATGCAAAAAAAATGCAAAAAAAAATGCAAAAAAAAATGCAAAAAAATGCAAAAAAATGCAAAAAAATGCAAAAAAAAATGCAAAAAAAAATGCAAAAAAAAATGCAAAAAAATGCAAAAAAATGCAAAAAAATTATGCAAAAAAAAATGCAAAAAAAATGCAAAAAAATGCAAAAAAAATGCAAAAAAAATGCAAAAAAAATGCAAAAAAAATGCAAAAAAAAAAAATGCAAAAAAAATGCAAAAAAATATGCAAAAAATATGCAAAAAAAATGCAAAAAAAATGCAAAAAAAATGCAAAAAAAAATGCAAAAAAAAATGCAAAAAAAATGCAAAAAAATGCAAAAAAAATGCAAAAAAAATGCAAAAAAAATGCAAAAAAAATGCAAAAAAAATGCAAAAAAATGCAAAAAAGCAAAAAATGCAAAAAAAAATGCAAAAAAAGGCAAAAAAATGCAAAAAAATTATGCAAAAAAAAATGCAAAAAAAATGCAAAAAAAATGCAAAAAAATGCAAAAAAAAATGCAAAAAAATGCAAAAAAAAATGCAAAAAAATGCAAAAAAATGCAAAAAAAATGCAAAAAAAATGCAAAAAAAAATGCAAAAAAATGCAAAAAAATGCAAAAAAAATGCAAAAAAAATGCAAAAAAATGCAAAAAAATGCAAAAAAATTATGCAAAAAAATATGCAAAAAAAATGCAAAAAAATGCAAAAAAATGCAAAAAAAAATGCAAAAAAAAATGCAAAAAAAATGCAAAAAAATGCAAAAAAATGCAAAAAAAATGCAAAAAAAAATGCAAAAAAAATGCAAAAAAATGCAAAAAAATGCAAAAAAAATGCAAAAAAAATGCAAAAAAAGGCAAAAAAAATGCAAAAAAAATGCAAAAAAAAATGCAAAAAAAATGCAAAAAAATGCAAAAAAAATGCAAAAAAATATGCAAAAAAATATGCAAAAAAAATGCAAAAAAATGCAAAAAAATGCAAAAAAAATGCAAAAAAAATGCAAAAAAAATGCAAAAAAAATGCAAAAAAAATGCAAAAAAATGCAAAAAAAAAAATGCAAAAAAAATGCAAAAAAAAATGCAAAAAAAATGCAAAAAAATGCAAAAAAAATGCCAAAAAAAATGCAAAAAAAATATGCAAAAAAATATGCAAAAAAAATGCAAAAAAAATGCAAAAAAATGCAAAAAAAATGCAAAAAAATGCAAAAAAAATGCAAAAAAATGCAAAAAAAATGCAAAAAAAAATGCAAAAAAAATGCAAAAAAAATGCAAAAAAATGCAAAAAAAAATGCAAAAAAAAATGCAAAAAAAAATGCAAAAAAAATGCAAAAAAATGCAAAAAAAATGCAAAAAAATGCAAAAAAAAATGCAAAAAAAATGCAAAAAAATGCAAAAAAAATGCAAAAAAAATGCAAAAAAAATGCAAAAAAATGCAAAAAAATTATGCAAAAAAATATGCAAAAAAAATGCAAAAAAATGCAAAAAAAATGCAAAAAAAATGCAAAAAAAATGCAAAAAAATCCAAAAAAAATGCCAAAAAAAATGCAAAAAAATATGCAAAAGATATGCAAAAAAAATGCAAAAAAATGCAAAAAAATGCAAAAAAAATGCAAAAAAATGCAAAAAAAAATGCAAAAAAAATGCAAAAAAATGCAAAAAAATTATGCAAAAAAATATGCAAAAAAAATGCAAAAAAATGCAAAAAAAATGCAAAAAAAAATGCAAAAAAAAATGCAAAAAAAATGCAAAAAAAATGCAAAAAAATGCAAAAAAAAATGCAAAAAAATGCAAAAAAATGCAAAAAAAATGCAAAAAAAATGCAAAAAAAAATGCAAAAAAAATGCAAAAAAAATGCAAAAAAAAATGCAAAAAAAAATGCAAAAAAAATGCAAAAAAATGCAAAAAAAATGCAAAAAAAATGCAAAAAAATGCAAAAAAATGCAAAAAAAATGCAAAAAAAAATGCAAAAAAATGCAAAAAAATGCAAAAAAATTATGCAAAAAAATATGCAAAAAAAATGCAAAAAAATGCAAAAAAAAATGCAAAAAAAAAATGCAAAAAAAAATGCAAAAAAAATGCAAAAAAATGCAAAAAAATGCAAAAAAATGCAAAAAAAAATGCAAAAAAAATGCAAAAAAAATGCAAAAAAAATGCAAAAAAAAATGCAAAAAAAATGCAAAAAAATGCAAAAAAATGCAAAAAAATGCAAAAAAAAATGCAAAAAAAAAATGCAAAAAAAAATGCAAAAAAAATGCAAAAAAATATGCAAAAAAAATGCAAAAAAAATGCAAAAAAAATGCAAAAAAAATGCAAAAAAAATGCAAAAAAATGCAAAAAAAATGCAAAAAAAAATGCAAAAAAAAATGCAAAAAAATGCAAAAAAATGCCAAAAAAAATGCAAAAAAAATATGCAAAAAAATATGCAAAAAAAATGCAAAAAAAATGCAAAAAAATGCAAAAAAAATGCAAAAAAATGCAAAAAAAAATGCAAAAAAATGCAAAAAAAATGCAAAAAAAAATGCAAAAAAAAAATGCAAAAAAAAATGCAAAAAAATGCAAAAAAAATGCAAAAAAAATGCAAAAAAAAATGCAAAAAAAATGCAAAAAAATGCAAAAAAAATGCAAAAAAAATGCAAAAAAAATGCAAAAAAATGCAAAAAAAATGCAAAAAAAATGCAAAAAAATGCAAAAAAAATGCAAAAAAAAATGCAAAAAAATGCAAAAAAATGTAAAAAAAAATGCAAAAAAAAATGCAAAAAAATGCAAAAAAATGCAAAAAAATTATGCAAAAAAAAATGCAAAAAAAATGCAAAAAAATGCAAAAAAAATGCAAAAAAAATGCAAAAAAAATGCAAAAAAAAAATGCAAAAAAAATGCAAAAAAAAATGCAAAAAAAATGCAAAAAAATGCAAAAAAAATGCAAAAAAAATGCAAAAAAAAATGCAAAAAAATGCAAAAAAATGCAAAAAAAATGCAAAAAAAAATGCAAAAAAATGCAAAAAAATGCAAAAAAAATTATGCAAAAAAATATGCAAAAAAAATGCAAAAAAATGCAAAAAAATGCAAAAAAAAATGCAAAAAAAATGCAAAAAATATGCAAAAAAATGCAAAAAAAATGCAAAAAAAATGCAAAAAAAATGCAAAAAAAATGCAAAAAAATGCAAAAAAAATGCAAAAAAAATGCAAAAAAAAATGCAAAAAAATGCAAAAAAAAATGCAAAAAAAAATGCAAAAAAAAATGCAAAAAAAATGCAAAAAAATGCAAAAAAAATGCAAAAAAAATGCAAAAAAACCCACAAAAATGCAAAAAAAATGCAAAAAAAAATGCAAAAAAATGCAAAAAAAACCCACAAAAAATGCAAAAAAAATGCAAAAAAAAATGCAAAAAAATGCAAAAAAAATGCAAAAAAAATGCAAAAAAAAATGCAAAAAAAATGCAAAAAAATGCGAAAAAAAATGCAAAAAAATGCAAAAAAAAAATGCAAAAAAATGCAAAAAAAATGCAAAAAAATGCAAAAAAAATGCAAAAAAATGCAAAAAAAAAAATGCAAAAAAAATGTAAAAAAATGCAAAAAAAAAATGCAAAAAAAATGCAAAAAAATGCAAAAAAAATGCAAAAAAAATGCAAAAAAAATGCAAAAAAAATGCAAAAAAAAATGCAAAAAAAATGCAAAAAAAATGCAAAAAAAAATGCAAAAAAATGCAAAAAAAATGCAAAAAAAAATGCAAAAAAAAATGCAAAAAAAATGCAAAAAAATGCAAAAAAAATGCAAAAAAAATGCAAAAAAATGCAAAAATGCAAAAAAATGCAAAAAAAAATGCAAAAAAAAATGCAAAAAAAAATGCAAAAAAAATGCAAAAAAATGCAAAAAAATTATGCAAAAAAATATGCAAAAAAAAATGCAAAAAAATGCAAAAAAAAATGCAAAAAAAAAATGCAAAAAAAAAATGCAAAAAAAATGCAAAAAAATGCAAAAAAATGCAAAAAAATTATGCAAAAAAAAATGCAAAAAAAATGCAAAAAATGCAAAAAAAATGCAAAAAAAAATGCAAAAAAATGCAAAAAAATGCAAAAAAATGCAAAAAAATGCAAAAAAAAATGCAAAAAAAAATGCAAAAAAAAATGCAAAAAAAAATGCAAAAAAAATGCAAAAAAATATGCAAAAAAAAATGCAAAAAAAATGCAAAAAAAATGCAAAAAAAAATGCAAAAAAAATGCAAAAAAATGCAAAAAAAATGCAAAAAAAATGCAAAAAAAATGCAAAAAAATGCAAAAAAAATGCCAAAAAAAATGCAAAAAAAATATGCAAAAAAATATGCAAAAAAAATGCAAAAAAAATGCAAAAAAATGCAAAAAAAGGCAAAAAAATGCAAAAAAAAATGCAAAAAAATGCAAAAAAAATGCAAAAAAAAATGCAAAAAAAAAATGCAAAAAAAATGCAAAAAAAAATGCAAAAAAAATGCAAAAAAATGCAAAAAAAATGCAAAAAAAATGCAAAAAAAAATGCAAAAAAAATGCAAAAAAATGCAAAAAAAATGCAAAAAAAATGCAAAAAAATGCAAAAAAATGCAAAAAAAATGCAAAAAAAAAATGCAAAAAAAATGCAAAAAAATGCAAAAAAATTATGCAAAAAATATGCAAAAAAAAATGCAAAAAAATGCAAAAAAATGCAAAAAAAAAATGCAAAAAAAAATGCAAAAAAAATGCAAAAAAATGCAAAAAAATGCAAAAAAATTATGCAAAAAAAAATGCAAAAAAAATGCAAAAAAATGCAAAAAAAATGCAAAAAAAAATGCAAAAAAAATGCAAAAAAATGCAAAAAAATGCAAAAAAATGCAAAAAAAATGCAAAAAAAAATGCAAAAAAAATGCAAAAAAATGCAAAAAAATGCAAAAAAAATGCAAAAAAAATGCAAAAAAAATGCAAAAAAAATGCAAAAAAATCCAAAAAAATGCCAAAAAAATGCAAAAAAAATATGCAAAAAATATGCAAAAAAAATGCAAAAAAAATGCAAAAAAAAATGCAAAAAAAATGCAAAAAAATGCAAAAAAATTATGCAAAAAAATATGCAAAAAAAATGCAAAAAAATGCAAAAAAATGCAAAAAAATTATGCAAAAAAAAATGCAAAAAAAATGCAAAAAAATGCAAAAAAAATGCAAAAAAAAATGCAAAAAAAATGCAAAAAAATGCAAAAAAATGCAAAAAAATGCAAAAAAAATGCAAAAAAAAATGCAAAAAAAATGCAAAAAAATGCAAAAAAATGCAAAAAAAATGCAAAAAAAATGCAAAAAAAATGCAAAAAAAATGCAAAAAAATCCAAAAAAATGCCAAAAAAATGCAAAAAAAATATGCAAAAAATATGCAAAAAAAATGCAAAAAAAATGCAAAAAAAAATGCAAAAAAAATGCAAAAAAATGCAAAAAAATTATGCAAAAAAATATGCAAAAAAAATGCAAAAAAATGCAAAAAAATGCAAAAAAAATGCAAAAAAAATGCAAAAAAAATGCAAAAAAATGCAAAAAAATGCAAAAAAAATGCAAAAAAAAAATGCAAAAAAAATGCAAAAAAAAATGCAAAAAAAATGCAAAAAAATGCAAAAAAAATGCAAAAAAAATGCAAAAAAATGCAAAAAAATGCAAAAAAAATGCAAAAAATAAATGCAAAAAAAATGCAAAAAAATGCAAAAAAATTATGCAAAAAAATATGCAAAAAAAAATGCAAAAAAATGCAAAAAAAATGCAAAAAAAAAATGCAAAAAAAATGCAAAAAAAATGCAAAAAAATGCAAAAAAATGCAAAAAAATTATGCAAAAAAAAATGCAAAAAAAATGCAAAAAAATGCAAAAAAAATGCAAAAAAAAATGCAAAAAAAATGCAAAAAAATGCAAAAAAATGCAAAAAAATGCAAAAAAAATGCAAAAAAAAATGCAAAAAAAATGCAAAAAAATGCAAAAAAATGCAAAAAAAATGCAAAAAAAATGCAAAAAAAATGCAAAAAAAATGCAAAAAAATCCAAAAAAATGCCAAAAAAAATGCAAAAAAAATATGCAAAAAATATGCAAAAAAAATGCAAAAAAAATGCAAAAAAAAATCCAAAAAAAATGCAAAAAAATGCAAAAAAATTATGCAAAAAAATATGCAAAAAAAATGCAAAAAAATGCAAAAAAATGCAAAAAAAATGCAAAAAAAATGCAAAAAAAATGCAAAAAAATGCAAAAAAATGCAAAAAAAATGCAAAAAAAAAATGCAAAAAAAATGCAAAAAAATGCAAAAAAAAGCAAAAAAAAATGCAATAAAATGCAAAAAAAATGCAAAAAAATGCAAAAAAAATGCAAAAAAAATGCAAAAAAATGCAAAAAAAATGCAAAAAAATGCAAAAAAACCCCACAAAAAATGCAAAAAAAATGCAAAAAAAAAAGCAAAAAAAATGCACAAAAATGCAAAAAAAAATGCAAAAAAAAATGCAAAAAAAATGCAAAAAAATGCAAAAAAAAATGCAAAAAAAATGCAAAAAAAATGCAAAAAAAATGCAAAAAAAATGCAAAAAAATGCAAAAAAAAATGCAAAAAAAAATGCAAAAAAAAAAATGCAAAAAAAATGCAAAAAAATGCAAAAAAAATGCAAAAAAAATGCAAAAAAATGCAAAAAAAATGCAAAAAAAATGCAAAAAAATGCAAAAAAAATGCAAAAAAATGCAAAAAAATGCAAAAAAAATGCAAAAAAAATGCAAAAAAAATTGCAAAAAAAAGCAAAAAAATGCAAAAAAATGCAAAAAAAATGCAAAAAAAATGCAAAAAAAAATGCAAAAAAAAATGCAAAAAAATGCAAAAAAAACCCACAAAAAATGCAAAAAAATGCAAAAAAAAATGCAAAAAAAATTCAAAAAAATGCAAAAAAAAATGCAAAAAAAAATGCAAAAAAAATGCAAAAAAATGCAAAAAAAAATGCAAAAAAAATGCAAAAAAATGCAAAAAAAATGCAAAAAAAATGCAAAAAAAATGCAAAAAAATGCAAAAAAATGCAAAAAAAAATGCAAAAAAATGCAAAAAAAAATGCAAAAAAATGCAAAAAAATGCAAAAAAAATGCAAAAAAAAATGCAAAAAAAAATGCAAAAAAATATGCAAAAAAATTATGCAAAAAAATATGCAAAAAAAATGCAAAAAAATGCAAAAAAAATGCAAAAAAAATGCAAAAAAAATGCAAAAAAATGCAAAAAAAATGCAAAAAAAAATGCAAAAAAATGCAAAAAATGCAAAAAAAAATGCAAAAAAATGCAAAAAAAATGCAAAAAAAATGCAAAAAAATGCAAAAAAAATGCAAAAAAATGCAAAAAAAAAATGCAAAAAAAATGCAAAAAAATGCAAAAAAAAATGCAAAAAAAATGCAAAAAAATGCAAAAAAATGCAAAAAAAAATGCAAAAAAAATGCAAAAAAAAATGCAAAAAAAAATGCAAAAAAAAATGCAAAAAAATACAAAAAAATGCAAAAAAATGCAAAAAAAATATGCAAAAAATATGCAAAAAAAATGCAAAAAAATGCAAAAAAATGCAAAAAAATGCAAAAAAATGCAAAAAAAAAATGCAAAAAAAATGCAAAAAAATGCAAAAAAAATGCAAAAAAATGCAAAAAAAATGCAAAAAAATGCAAAAAAAAAAATGCAAAAAAAATGCAAAAAAATGCAAAAAAATGCAAAAAAAAATGCAAAAAAAATGCAAAAAAATGCAAAAAAAAATGCAAAAAAATGCAAAAAAATGCAAAAAAAATGCAAAAAAAAATGCAAAAAAAATGCAAAAAAATGCAAAAAAATTATGCAAAAAAATATGCAAAAAAAATGCAAAAAAATGCAAAAAAAATGCAAAAAAAATGCAAAAAAAATGCAAAAAAAAATGCAAAAAAAATGCAAAAAAATGCAAAAAAATGCAAAAAAATGCAAAAAAAAAATGCAAAAAAAAATGCAAAAAAATGCAAAAAAAATGCAAAAAAATGCAAAAAAAAAAATGCAAAAAAAATGCAAAAAAATGCAAAAAAAATGCAAAAAAAATGCAAAAAAAAATGCAAAAAAAAATGCAAAAAAATGCAAAAAAAATGCAAAAAAAAATGCAAAAAAATGCAAAAAAAACCCACAAAAAATGCAAAAAAAATGCAAAAAAAATGCAAAAAAATGCAAAAAAAAATGCAAAAAAAAATGCAAAAAAAAAAATGCAAAAAAAATGCAAAAAAATGCAAAAAAAATGCAAAAAAAATGCAAAAAAATGCAAAAAAAATGCAAAAAAAATGCAAAAAAATGCAAAAAAAATGCAAAAAAATGCAAAAAAATGCAAAAAAAATGCAAAAAAAATGCAAAAAAAATTGCAAAAAAAAGCAAAAAAATGCAAAAAAATGCAAAAAAAATGCAAAAAAAATGCAAAAAAAAATGCAAAAAAAAATGCAAAAAAATGCAAAAAAAACCCACAAAAAATGCAAAAAAATGCAAAAAAAAAATGCAAAAAAAATTCAAAAAAATGCAAAAAAAAATGCAAAAAAAAATGCAAAAAAAATGCAAAAAAATGCAAAAAAAAATGCAAAAAAAATGCAAAAAAAATGCAAAAAAAATGCAAAAAAAATGCAAAAAAATGCAAAAAAAAATGCAAAAAAATGCAAAAAAAAATGCAAAAAAATGCAAAAAAATGCAAAAAAAATGCAAAAAAAAATGCAAAAAAAAATGCAAAAAAATATGCAAAAAAATTATGCAAAAAAATATGCAAAAAAAATGCAAAAAAATGCAAAAAAAATGCAAAAAAAATGCAAAAAAAATGCAAAAAAATGCAAAAAAAATGCAAAAAAAAAATGCAAAAAAATGCAAAAAAATGCAAAAAAAAAATGCAAAAAAATGCAAAAAAAATGCAAAAAAAAATGCAAAAAAATGCAAAAAAAATGCAAAAAAATGCAAAAAAAAAAATGCAAAAAAAATGCAAAAAAATGCAAAAAAAAATGCAAAAAAAATGCAAAAAAATGCAAAAAAATGCAAAAAAAAATGCAAAAAAAAATGCAAAAAAAAATGCAAAAAAAAATGCAAAAAAAAATGCAAAAAAATACAAAAAAATGCAAAAAAATGCAAAAAAAATATGCAAAAAATATGCAAAAAAAATGCAAAAAAATGCAAAAAAATGCAAAAAAATGCAAAAAAATGCAAAAAAAAAATGCAAAAAAAAATGCAAAAAAAAAATGCAAAAAAAATGCAAAAAAATGCAAAAAAAAATGCAAAAAAAATGCAAAAAAATGCAAAAAAAAATGCAAAAAAATGCAAAAAAATGCAAAAAAAATGCAAAAAAAAATGCAAAAAAAATGCAAAAAAATGCAAAAAAATTATGCAAAAAAATATGCAAAAAAAATGCAAAAAAATGCAAAAAAAATGCAAAAAAAATGCAAAAAAAATGCAAAAAAAAATGCAAAAAAAAATGCAAAAAAATGCAAAAAAATGCAAAAAAATGCAAAAAAAAAATGCAAAAAAAAATGCAAAAAAATGCAAAAAAAATGCAAAAAAATGCAAAAAAAAAAATGCAAAAAAAATGCAAAAAAATGCAAAAAAAATGCAAAAAAAATGCAAAAAAAAATGCAAAAAAAATGCAAAAAAATGCAAAAAAAATGCAAAAAAAAATGCAAAAAAATGCAAAAAAAACCCACAAAAAATGCAAAAAAAATGCAAAAAAAAATGCAAAAAAATGCAAAAAAACCCCACAAAAAATGCAAAAAAAATGCAAAAAAAATGCAAAAAAAAATGCAAAAAAAATGCAAAAAAATGCAAAAAAAATGCAAAAAAAATGCAAAAAAAAATGCAAAAAAATGCAAAAAAATGCAAAAAAAATGCAAAAAAAAATGCAAAAAAAATGCAAAAAAATGCAAAAAAATGCAAAAAAACCCCACAAAAAATGCAAAAAAAATGCAAAAAAAATGCAAAAAAAAATGCAAAAAAAATGCAAAAAAATGCAAAAAAAATGCAAAAAAAATGCAAAAAAAAATGCAAAAAAATGCAAAAAAATGCAAAAAAAATGCAAAAAAAAATGCAAAAAAAATGCAAAAAAATGCTAAAAAATTATGCAAAAAAATATGCAAAAAAAATGCAAAAAAATGCAAAAAAAATGCAAAAAAAAATGCAAAAAAAAATGCAAAAAAAATGCAAAAAAATGCAAAAAAAATGCAAAAAAAATGCAAAAAAAATGCAAAAAAAATGCAAAAAAAAATGCAAAAAAATGCAAAAAAATGCAAAAAAAATGCAAAAAAAATGCAAAAAAAAATGCAAAAAAATGCAAAAAAATGCAAAAAAAATGCCAAAAAAATGCAAAAAAAAATGCAAAAAAATGCAAAAAAATGCAAAAAAAATGCAAAAAAAAATGCAAAAAAAATGCAAAAAAATGCAAAAAAATTATGCAAAAAAATATGCAAAAAAATGCAAAAAAATGCAAAAAAAATGCAAAAAAAAATGCAAAAAAAAATGCAAAAAAAATGCAAAAAAATGCAAAAAAAATGCAAAAAAAATGCAAAAAAAAATGCAAAAAAAATGCAAAAAAAATGCAAAAAAAATGCAAAAAAAATGCAAAAAAAAATGCAAAAAAATGCAAAAAAATGCAAAAAAAAATGCAAAAAAAAATGCAAAAAAAATGCAAAAAAATTATGCAAAAAAATTATGCAAAAAAATATGCAAAAAAAATGCAAAAAAATGCAAAAAAATGCAAAAAAAATGCAAAAAAAATGCAAAAAAAAATGCAAAAAAAATGCAAAAAAATCCAAAAAAATGCCAAAAAAAATGCAAAAAAAATATGCAAAAAATATGCAAAAAAAATGCAAAAAAAAAATGCAAAAAAAAATGCAAAAAAATGCAAAAAAAAGCAAAAAAAAATGCAAAAAAATGCAAAAAAAAAATGCCAAAAAATGCAAAAAAAATGCAAAAAAATGCAAAAAAAAATGCAAAAAAAATGCAAAAAAATGCAAAAAAAATGCAAAAAAAATGCAAAAAAAATGCAAAAAAAATGCAAAAAAAAATGCAAAAAAATGCAAAAAAATGCAAAAAAAATGCAAAAAAAATGCAAAAAAAAAATGCAAAAAAATGCAAAAAAATGCAAAAAAAATGCCAAAAAAATGCAAAAAAAAATGCAAAAAAATGCAAAAAAATGCAAAAAAAATGCAAAAAAAAATGCAAAAAAAATGCAAAAAAAATGCAAAAAAATTATGCAAAAAAATATGCAAAAAAAATGCAAAAAAATGCAAAAAAAATGCAAAAAAAAATGCAAAAAAAAATGCAAAAAAAATGCAAAAAAATGCAAAAAAAATGCAAAAAAAATGCAAAAAAAAATGCAAAAAAAATGCAAAAAAAATGCAAAAAAAATGCAAAAAAAATGCAAAAAAAAATGCAAAAAAATGCAAAAAAATGCAAAAAAAATGCAAAAAAAAATGCAAAAAAAAATGCAAAAAAAATGCAAAAAAATTATGCAAAAAAATTATGCAAAAAAATATGCAAAAAAAATGCAAAAAAATGCAAAAAAATGCAAAAAAATGCAAAAAAAATGCAAAAAAAAATGCAAAAAAAATGCAAAAAAATCCAAAAAAATGCCAAAAAAAATGCAAAAAAAATATGCAAAAAATATGCAAAAAAAAATGCAAAAAAAATGCAAAAAAAAATGCAAAAAAATGCAAAAAAAAGCAAAAAAAAATGCAAAAAAATGCAAAAAAAAATGCCAAAAAATGCAAAAAAAATGCAAAAAAATGCAAAAAAAAATGCAAAAAAAATGCAAAAAAATGCAAAAAAAAATGCAAAAAAAATGCAAAAAAATGCAAAAAAAATGAAAAAAAATGCAAAAAAAATGCAAAAAAAAATGCAAAAAAAAATGCAAAAAAAAGCAAAAAAATGCAAAAAAAATGCAAAAAAATGCAAAAAAAAATGCAAAAAAAAATGCAAAAAAAAATGCAAAAAAATGCAAAAAAAACCCCACAAAAAATGCAAAAAAATGCAAAAAAAAAAATGCAAAAAAAATGCAAAAAAATGCAAAAAAAAATGCAAAAAAAAATGCAAAAAAAAATGCAAAAAAAATGCAAAAAAAATGCAAAAAAAATGCAAAAAAAATGCAAAAAAAAATGCAAAAAAAATGCAAAAAAAAAATGCAAAAAAATGCAAAAAAAAATTGCAAAAAAAATGCAAAAAAAAATGCAAAAAAAATGCAAAAAAATGCAAAAAAAAATGCAAAA
>JAKRKW010000454.1:20000-22500 GCA_023566125.1 Zingel zingel | reverse complement strand
GGAGTACGGGGGCCCTGGAGGTCGAGACCCAGGCTAAGAGCCTCTTACTGGGGCTTAGAAGGGAGTACGGGGGGCCTGGAGGTCCAAACCCAGGCCAAGAGCCACTTGCTGGGGCATGGGAGGGAGTACGGGGGCCCTGGAGGTCGAGACTCAGGCTAAGAGCCTCTTACTGGGGCTTAGAAGGGAGTACGGGGGGCCTGGAGGTCCAAACCCAGGCCAAGAGCCTCTTACTGGGGCATGGGAGGGAGTACGGGGGCCCTGGAGGTCGAGACCCAGGCTAAGAGCCACTTACTGGGGCATGGGAGGGAGTACGGGGGCCCTGGAGGTCGAGACCCAGGCTAAGAGCCTCTTACTGGGGCTTAGAAGGGAGTACGGGGGGCCTGGAGGTCCAAACCCAGGCCAAGAGCCACTTACTGGGGCATGGGAGGGAGTACGGGGGCCCTGGAGGTCGAGACCCAGGCTAAGAGCCTCTTACTGGGGCTTAGAAGGGAGTACGGGGGGCCTGGAGGTCCAAACCCAGGCTAAGAGCCTCTTACTGGGGCATGGGAGGGAGTACGGGGGCCCTGGAGGTCGAGACCCAGGCTAAGAGCCACTTACTGGGGCATGGGAGGGAGTACGGGGGCCCTGGAGGTCGAGACCCAGGCTCAGAGCCTCTTACTGGGGCATGGGAGGGAGTACGGGGGCCCTGGAGGTCGAGACCCAGGCTAAGAGCCACTTACTGGGGCATGGGAGGGAGTACGGGGGCCCTGGAGGTCGAGACCCAGGCTAAGAGCCTCTTACTGGGGCTTAGAAGGGAGTACGGGGGCCCTGTAGGTCGAGACCCAGGCTAAGAGCCACTTACTGGGGCATGGGAGGGAGTACGGGGGGGGCTGGAGGTCCAAACCCAGGCCAAGAGCCACTTACTGGGGCATGGGAGGGAGTACGGGGAGCCTGGAGGTCGAGACCCAGGTTAACAGCCACTTACTGGGGCATGGAGGTGAGGCCGAGGGCCCCGGAGGTCAACGCCCGGCCATAGAGGCGCTAACTCGGGCTTAGAATGGAGCAGGAGGGGCCTGGAGCACGAGAAATGTGAGGAGAAAAAGTTAAAGTTTTTGACCGGAGAAGGGGGAGGGAAGCGGTAGGAGGTCAACCGCTTCTGCATTTCCCCTTCCCCGGTCGAAAAACTTAGAAAAAAATCCAAAAAGTTTTTGACCGGAGAAGGGGCAGAGGCGGGTACAGGTCAACCGCTTCTGCATCTCCCCCTTCTCCGGTGAGCGTCACTTTAGGGCCACTCTCCCAGCCACCACCATCACATATGTATATTGAAGCGTCGAAGTGAACAGCAGAAATTTTTCTAAGTGTCGAAATTTTTCTAAGTATTGAAATTTTTCAAAGTGTCGACATTTTTCTAAGTATTGAAATTTTTCAAAGTGTCGAAATTTTTCTAAGTGTCGATCCAGGGAAGGAGAGGGAGAAGCGGCGGGCCTCTCCCCGCCTACGGGGCACCCTCCCTGGGGTAAATTGGAGGGTGCTCCGGTGGGTCTTTCTCCACGGTTTTGGACCGGATTTGGGCAGGGGAGAGCGGCGGGCCTCTCCCCGCCTACGGGGCACTCTCCCTGGGGTAAATTGGAGGGTGATCCGGTGGGTCTTTCTCCACGGTTTTGGACCGGATTTGGGCAGGGGAGAGCGGCGGGCCTCTCCCCGCCTACGGGGCACCCTCCCTGGGGTAAATTGGAGGGTGCTCCGGTGGGTCTTTCTCCACGGTTTTGGACCGGATTTGGGCAGGGGTTAGCGGCGGGCCTCTCCCCGCCTACGGGGCACTCTCCCTGGGGTAAATTGGAGGGTGATCCGGTGGGTCTTTCTCCACGGTTTTGGACCGGATTTGGGCAGGGGTTAGCGGCGGGCCTCTCCCCGCCTACGGGGCACCCTCCCTGGGTTAATTGGAGGGTGCTCCGGTGGGTCTTTCTCCACGGTTTTGGACCGGATTTGGGCAGGGGTTAGCGGCGGGCCTCTCCCCGCCTACGGGGCACCCTCCCTGGGTTAATTGGAGGGTGCTCCGGTGGGTCTTTCTCCACGGTTTTGGACCGGATTTGGGCAGGGGTTAGCGGCGGGCCTCTCCCCGCCTACGGGGCACCTTCCCCGGTCAAACACCTTGAGTGATGACGGTGCCCCTGGGGCATCGAAAAAGCTTAAGTTTTTGACCGGAGAAGGGGGTAAAATGCAGATGCGGTCGACCCTTTACCGCTTCCTCTCCCCTTCCTCGGTCGAAAAACTTTGAAAAAAATCCGCTAGGGTTACCAGGGGCGCGAAACTCTGGATTTTTTCTAAGTTTTTCGACCGGGGAAGGGGAAGCGGTAAAGGGTCAACCGCTTCCCCTTCCCCGGTGAGCGTCACTTTGGGGCCATTCTCCCAGCCACCTTCTGCACGATTTCGGAAACCCAGTTTTTGAAAACATAGGCCTCCATAGAACTGCGCCGAGGGGTCTCGCGGCAGTGTGACCGACCTCTGGAGACTATGCCTG
>JAKRKW010000454.1:0-10000 GCA_023566125.1 Zingel zingel | reverse complement strand
GGGTTAGGGTTAGGGTTAGGGTTAGGGTTAGGGTTAGGGTTAGGGTTAGGGTTAGGGTTAGGGTTAGGGTTAGGGTTAGGGTTAGGGTTAGGGTTAGGGTTAGGGTTAGGGTTAGGGTTAGGGTTAGGGTTAGGGTTAGGGTTAGGGTTAGGGTTAGGGTTAGGGTTAGGGTTAGGGTTAGGGTTAGGGTTAGGGTTAGGGTTAGGGTTAGGGTTAGGGTTAGGGTTAGGGTTAGGGTTAGGGTTAGGGTTAGGGTTAGGGTTAGGGTTAGGGTTAGGGTTAGGGTTAGGGTTAGGGTTAGGGTTAGGGTTAGGGTTAGGGTTAGGGTTAGGGTTAGGGTTAGGGTTAGGGTTAGGGTTAGGGTTAGGGTTAGGGTTAGGGTTAGGGTTAGGGTTAGGGTTAGGGTTAGGGTTAGGGTTAGGGTTAGGGTTAGGGTTAGGGTTAGGGTTAGGGTTAGGGTTAGGGTTAGGGTTAGGGTTAGGGTTAGGGTTAGGGTTAGGGTTAGGGTTAGGGTTAGGGTTAGGGTTAGGGTTAGGGTTAGGGTTAGGGTTAGGGTTAGGGTTAGGGTTAGGGTTAGGGTTAGGGTTAGGGTTAGGGTTAGGGTTAGGGTTAGGGTTAGGGTTAGGGTTAGGGTTAGGGTTAGGGTTAGGGTTAGGGTTAGGGTTAGGGTTAGGGTTAGGGTTAGGGTTAGGGTTAGGGTTAGGGTTAGGGTTAGGGTTAGGGTTAGGGTTAGGGTTAGGGTTAGGGTTAGGGTTAGGGTTAGGGTTAGGGTTAGGGTTAGGGTTAGGGTTAGGGTTAGGGTTAGGGTTAGGGTTAGGGTTAGGGTTAGGGTTAGGGTTAGGGTTAGGGTTAGGGTTAGGGTTAGGGTTAGGGTTAGGGTTAGGGTTAGGGTTAGGGTTAGGGTTAGGGTTAGGGTTAGGGTTAGGGTTAGGGTTAGGGTTAGGGTTAGGGTTAGGGTTAGGGTTAGGGTTAGGGTTAGGGTTAGGGTTAGGGTTAGGGTTAGGGTTAGGGTTAGGGTTAGGGTTAGGGTTAGGGTTAGGGTTAGGGTTAGGGTTAGGGTTAGGGTTAGGGTTAGGGTTAGGGTTAGGGTTAGGGTTAGGGTTAGGGTTAGGGTTAGGGTTAGGGTTAGGGTTAGGGTTAGGGTTAGGGTTAGGGTTAGGGTTAGGGTTAGGGTTAGGGTTAGGGTTAGGGTTAGGGTTAGGGTTAGGGTTAGGGTTAGGGTTAGGGTTAGGGTTAGGGTTAGGGTTAGGGTTAGGGTTAGGGTTAGGGTTAGGGTTAGGGTTAGGGTTAGGGTTAGGGTTAGGGTTAGGGTTAGGGTTAGGGTTAGGGTTAGGGTTAGGGTTAGGGTTAGGGTTAGGGTTAGGGTTAGGGTTAGGGTTAGGGTTAGGGTTAGGGTTAGGGTTAGGGTTAGGGTTAGGGTTAGGGTTAGGGTTAGGGTTAGGGTTAGGGTTAGGGTTAGGGTTAGGGTTAGGGTTAGGGTTAGGGTTAGGGTTAGGGTTAGGGTTAGGGTTAGGGTTAGGGTTAGGGTTAGGGTTAGGGTTAGGGTTAGGGTTAGGGTTAGGGTTAGGGTTAGGGTTAGGGTTAGGGTTAGGGTTAGGGTTAGGGTTAGGGTTAGGGTTAGGGTTAGGGTTAGGGTTAGGGTTAGGGTTAGGGTTAGGGTTAGGGTTAGGGTTAGGGTTAGGGTTAGGGTTAGGGTTAGGGTTAGGGTTAGGGTTAGGGTTAGGGTTAGGGTTAGGGTTAGGGTTAGGGTTAGGGTTAGGGTTAGGGTTAGGGTTAGGGTTAGGGTTAGGGTTAGGGTTAGGGTTAGGGTTAGGGTTAGGGTTAGGGTTAGGGTTAGGGTTAGGGTTAGGGTTAGGGTTAGGGTTAGGGTTAGGGTTAGGGTTAGGGTTAGGGTTAGGGTTAGGGTTAGGGTTAGGGTTAGGGTTAGGGTTAGGGTTAGGGTTAGGGTTAGGGTTAGGGTTAGGGTTAGGGTTAGGGTTAGGGTTAGGGTTAGGGTTAGGGTTAGGGTTAGGGTTAGGGTTAGGGTTAGGGTTAGGGTTAGGGTTAGGGTTAGGGTTAGGGTTAGGGTTAGGGTTAGGGTTAGGGTTAGGGTTAGGGTTAGGGTTAGGGTTAGGGTTAGGGTTAGGGTTAGGGTTAGGGTTAGGGTTAGGGTTAGGGTTAGGGTTAGGGTTAGGGTTAGGGTTAGGGTTAGGGTTAGGGTTAGGGTTAGGGTTAGGGTTAGGGTTAGGGTTAGGGTTAGGGTTAGGGTTAGGGTTAGGGTTAGGGTTAGGGTTAGGGTTAGGGTTAGGGTTAGGGTTAGGGTTAGGGTTAGGGTTAGGGTTAGGGTTAGGGTTAGGGTTAGGGTTAGGGTTAGGGTTAGGGTTAGGGTTAGGGTTAGGGTTAGGGTTAGGGTTAGGGTTAGGGTTAGGGTTAGGGTTAGGGTTAGGGTTAGGGTTAGGGTTAGGGTTAGGGTTAGGGTTAGGGTTAGGGTTAGGGTTAGGGTTAGGGTTAGGGTTAGGGTTAGGGTTAGGGTTAGGGTTAGGGTTAGGGTTAGGGTTAGGGTTAGGGTTAGGGTTAGGGTTAGGGTTAGGGTTAGGGTTAGGGTTAGGGTTAGGGTTAGGGTTAGGGTTAGGGTTAGGGTTAGGGTTAGGGTTAGGGTTAGGGTTAGGGTTAGGGTTAGGGTTAGGGTTAGGGTTAGGGTTAGGGTTAGGGTTAGGGTTAGGGTTAGGGTTAGGGTTAGGGTTAGGGTTAGGGTTAGGGTTAGGGTTAGGGTTAGGGTTAGGGTTAGGGTTAGGGTTAGGGTTAGGGTTAGGGTTAGGGTTAGGGTTAGGGTTAGGGTTAGGGTTAGGGTTAGGGTTAGGGTTAGGGTTAGGGTTAGGGTTAGGGTTAGGGTTAGGGTTAGGGTTAGGGTTAGGGTTAGGGTTAGGGTTAGGGTTAGGGTTAGGGTTAGGGTTAGGGTTAGGGTTAGGGTTAGGGTTAGGGTTAGGGTTAGGGTTAGGGTTAGGGTTAGGGTTAGGGTTAGGGTTAGGGTTAGGGTTAGGGTTAGGGTTAGGGTTAGGGTTAGGGTTAGGGTTAGGGTTAGGGTTAGGGTTAGGGTTAGGGTTAGGGTTAGGGTTAGGGTTAGGGTTAGGGTTAGGGTTAGGGTTAGGGTTAGGGTTAGGGTTAGGGTTAGGGTTAGGGTTAGGGTTAGGGTTAGGGTTAGGGTTAGGGTTAGGGTTAGGGTTAGGGTTAGGGTTAGGGTTAGGGTTAGGGTTAGGGTTAGGGTTAGGGTTAGGGTTAGGGTTAGGGTTAGGGTTAGGGTTAGGGTTAGGGTTAGGGTTAGGGTTAGGGTTAGGGTTAGGGTTAGGGTTAGGGTTAGGGTTAGGGTTAGGGTTAGGGTTAGGGTTAGGGTTAGGGTTAGGGTTAGGGTTAGGGTTAGGGTTAGGGTTAGGGTTAGGGTTAGGGTTAGGGTTAGGGTTAGGGTTAGGGTTAGGGTTAGGGTTAGGGTTAGGGTTAGGGTTAGGGTTAGGGTTAGGGTTAGGGTTAGGGTTAGGGTTAGGGTTAGGGTTAGGGTTAGGGTTAGGGTTAGGGTTAGGGTTAGGGTTAGGGTTAGGGTTAGGGTTAGGGTTAGGGTTAGGGTTAGGGTTAGGGTTAGGGTTAGGGTTAGGGTTAGGGTTAGGGTTAGGGTTAGGGTTAGGGTTAGGGTTAGGGTTAGGGTTAGGGTTAGGGTTAGGGTTAGGGTTAGGGTTAGGGTTAGGGTTAGGGTTAGGGTTAGGGTTAGGGTTAGGGTTAGGGTTAGGGTTAGGGTTAGGGTTAGGGTTAGGGTTAGGGTTAGGGTTAGGGTTAGGGTTAGGGTTAGGGTTAGGGTTAGGGTTAGGGTTAGGGTTAGGGTTAGGGTTAGGGTTAGGGTTAGGGTTAGGGTTAGGGTTAGGGTTAGGGTTAGGGTTAGGGTTAGGGTTAGGGTTAGGGTTAGGGTTAGGGTTAGGGTTAGGGTTAGGGTTAGGGTTAGGGTTAGGGTTAGGGTTAGGGTTAGGGTTAGGGTTAGGGTTAGGGTTAGGGTTAGGGTTAGGGTTAGGGTTAGGGTTAGGGTTAGGGTTAGGGTTAGGGTTAGGGTTAGGGTTAGGGTTAGGGTTAGGGTTAGGGTTAGGGTTAGGGTTAGGGTTAGGGTTAGGGTTAGGGTTAGGGTTAGGGTTAGGGTTAGGGTTAGGGTTAGGGTTAGGGTTAGGGTTAGGGTTAGGGTTAGGGTTAGGGTTAGGGTTAGGGTTAGGGTTAGGGTTAGGGTTAGGGTTAGGGTTAGGGTTAGGGTTAGGGTTAGGGTTAGGGTTAGGGTTAGGGTTAGGGTTAGGGTTAGGGTTAGGGTTAGGGTTAGGGTTAGGGTTAGGGTTAGGGTTAGGGTTAGGGTTAGGGTTAGGGTTAGGGTTAGGGTTAGGGTTAGGGTTAGGGTTAGGGTTAGGGTTAGGGTTAGGGTTAGGGTTAGGGTTAGGGTTAGGGTTAGGGTTAGGGTTAGGGTTAGGGTTAGGGTTAGGGTTAGGGTTAGGGTTAGGGTTAGGGTTAGGGTTAGGGTTAGGGTTAGGGTTAGGGTTAGGGTTAGGGTTAGGGTTAGGGTTAGGGTTAGGGTTAGGGTTAGGGTTAGGGTTAGGGTTAGGGTTAGGGTTAGGGTTAGGGTTAGGGTTAGGGTTAGGGTTAGGGTTAGGGTTAGGGTTAGGGTTAGGGTTAGGGTTAGGGTTAGGGTTAGGGTTAGGGTTAGGGTTAGGGTTAGGGTTAGGGTTAGGGTTAGGGTTAGGGTTAGGGTTAGGGTTAGGGTTAGGGTTAGGGTTAGGGTTAGGGTTAGGGTTAGGGTTAGGGTTAGGGTTAGGGTTAGGGTTAGGGTTAGGGTTAGGGTTAGGGTTAGGGTTAGGGTTAGGGTTAGGGTTAGGGTTAGGGTTAGGGTTAGGGTTAGGGTTAGGGTTAGGGTTAGGGTTAGGGTTAGGGTTAGGGTTAGGGTTAGGGTTAGGGTTAGGGTTAGGGTTAGGGTTAGGGTTAGGGTTAGGGTTAGGGTTAGGGTTAGGGTTAGGGTTAGGGTTAGGGTTAGGGTTAGGGTTAGGGTTAGGGTTAGGGTTAGGGTTAGGGTTAGGGTTAGGGTTAGGGTTAGGGTTAGGGTTAGGGTTAGGGTTAGGGTTAGGGTTAGGGTTAGGGTTAGGGTTAGGGTTAGGGTTAGGGTTAGGGTTAGGGTTAGGGTTAGGGTTAGGGTTAGGGTTAGGGTTAGGGTTAGGGTTAGGGTTAGGGTTAGGGTTAGGGTTAGGGTTAGGGTTAGGGTTAGGGTTAGGGTTAGGGTTAGGGTTAGGGTTAGGGTTAGGGTTAGGGTTAGGGTTAGGGTTAGGGTTAGGGTTAGGGTTAGGGTTAGGGTTAGGGTTAGGGTTAGGGTTAGGGTTAGGGTTAGGGTTAGGGTTAGGGTTAGGGTTAGGGTTAGGGTTAGGGTTAGGGTTAGGGTTAGGGTTAGGGTTAGGGTTAGGGTTAGGGTTAGGGTTAGGGTTAGGGTTAGGGTTAGGGTTAGGGTTAGGGTTAGGGTTAGGGTTAGGGTTAGGGTTAGGGTTAGGGTTAGGGTTAGGGTTAGGGTTAGGGTTAGGGTTAGGGTTAGGGTTAGGGTTAGGGTTAGGGTTAGGGTTAGGGTTAGGGTTAGGGTTAGGGTTAGGGTTAGGGTTAGGGTTAGGGTTAGGGTTAGGGTTAGGGTTAGGGTTAGGGTTAGGGTTAGGGTTAGGGTTAGGGTTAGGGTTAGGGTTAGGGTTAGGGTTAGGGTTAGGGTTAGGGTTAGGGTTAGGGTTAGGGTTAGGGTTAGGGTTAGGGTTAGGGTTAGGGTTAGGGTTAGGGTTAGGGTTAGGGTTAGGGTTAGGGTTAGGGTTAGGGTTAGGGTTAGGGTTAGGGTTAGGGTTAGGGTTAGGGTTAGGGTTAGGGTTAGGGTTAGGGTTAGGGTTAGGGTTAGGGTTAGGGTTAGGGTTAGGGTTAGGGTTAGGGTTAGGGTTAGGGTTAGGGTTAGGGTTAGGGTTAGGGTTAGGGTTAGGGTTAGGGTTAGGGTTAGGGTTAGGGTTAGGGTTAGGGTTAGGGTTAGGGTTAGGGTTAGGGTTAGGGTTAGGGTTAGGGTTAGGGTTAGGGTTAGGGTTAGGGTTAGGGTTAGGGTTAGGGTTAGGGTTAGGGTTAGGGTTAGGGTTAGGGTTAGGGTTAGGGTTAGGGTTAGGGTTAGGGTTAGGGTTAGGGTTAGGGTTAGGGTTAGGGTTAGGGTTAGGGTTAGGGTTAGGGTTAGGGTTAGGGTTAGGGTTAGGGTTAGGGTTAGGGTTAGGGTTAGGGTTAGGGTTAGGGTTAGGGTTAGGGTTAGGGTTAGGGTTAGGGTTAGGGTTAGGGTTAGGGTTAGGGTTAGGGTTAGGGTTAGGGTTAGGGTTAGGGTTAGGGTTAGGGTTAGGGTTAGGGTTAGGGTTAGGGTTAGGGTTAGGGTTAGGGTTAGGGTTAGGGTTAGGGTTAGGGTTAGGGTTAGGGTTAGGGTTAGGGTTAGGGTTAGGGTTAGGGTTAGGGTTAGGGTTAGGGTTAGGGTTAGGGTTAGGGTTAGGGTTAGGGTTAGGGTTAGGGTTAGGGTTAGGGTTAGGGTTAGGGTTAGGGTTAGGGTTAGGGTTAGGGTTAGGGTTAGGGTTAGGGTTAGGGTTAGGGTTAGGGTTAGGGTTAGGGTTAGGGTTAGGGTTAGGGTTAGGGTTAGGGTTAGGGTTAGGGTTAGGGTTAGGGTTAGGGTTAGGGTTAGGGTTAGGGTTAGGGTTAGGGTTAGGGTTAGGGTTAGGGTTAGGGTTAGGGTTAGGGTTAGGGTTAGGGTTAGGGTTAGGGTTAGGGTTAGGGTTAGGGTTAGGGTTAGGGTTAGGGTTAGGGTTAGGGTTAGGGTTAGGGTTAGGGTTAGGGTTAGGGTTAGGGTTAGGGTTAGGGTTAGGGTTAGGGTTAGGGTTAGGGTTAGGGTTAGGGTTAGGGTTAGGGTTAGGGTTAGGGTTAGGGTTAGGGTTAGGGTTAGGGTTAGGGTTAGGGTTAGGGTTAGGGTTAGGGTTAGGGTTAGGGTTAGGGTTAGGGTTAGGGTTAGGGTTAGGGTTAGGGTTAGGGTTAGGGTTAGGGTTAGGGTTAGGGTTAGGGTTAGGGTTAGGGTTAGGGTTAGGGTTAGGGTTAGGGTTAGGGTTAGGGTTAGGGTTAGGGTTAGGGTTAGGGTTAGGGTTAGGGTTAGGGTTAGGGTTAGGGTTAGGGTTAGGGTTAGGGTTAGGGTTAGGGTTAGGGTTAGGGTTAGGGTTAGGGTTAGGGTTAGGGTTAGGGTTAGGGTTAGGGTTAGGGTTAGGGTTAGGGTTAGGGTTAGGGTTAGGGTTAGGGTTAGGGTTAGGGTTAGGGTTAGGGTTAGGGTTAGGGTTAGGGTTAGGGTTAGGGTTAGGGTTAGGGTTAGGGTTAGGGTTAGGGTTAGGGTTAGGGTTAGGGTTAGGGTTAGGGTTAGGGTTAGGGTTAGGGTTAGGGTTAGGGTTAGGGTTAGGGTTAGGGTTAGGGTTAGGGTTAGGGTTAGGGTTAGGGTTAGGGTTAGGGTTAGGGTTAGGGTTAGGGTTAGGGTTAGGGTTAGGGTTAGGGTTAGGGTTAGGGTTAGGGTTAGGGTTAGGGTTAGGGTTAGGGTTAGGGTTAGGGTTAGGGTTAGGGTTAGGGTTAGGGTTAGGGTTAGGGTTAGGGTTAGGGTTAGGGTTAGGGTTAGGGTTAGGGTTAGGGTTAGGGTTAGGGTTAGGGTTAGGGTTAGGGTTAGGGTTAGGGTTAGGGTTAGGGTTAGGGTTAGGGTTAGGGTTAGGGTTAGGGTTAGGGTTAGGGTTAGGGTTAGGGTTAGGGTTAGGGTTAGGGTTAGGGTTAGGGTTAGGGTTAGGGTTAGGGTTAGGGTTAGGGTTAGGGTTAGGGTTAGGGTTAGGGTTAGGGTTAGGGTTAGGGTTAGGGTTAGGGTTAGGGTTAGGGTTAGGGTTAGGGTTAGGGTTAGGGTTAGGGTTAGGGTTAGGGTTAGGGTTAGGGTTAGGGTTAGGGTTAGGGTTAGGGTTAGGGTTAGGGTTAGGGTTAGGGTTAGGGTTAGGGTTAGGGTTAGGGTTAGGGTTAGGGTTAGGGTTAGGGTTAGGGTTAGGGTTAGGGTTAGGGTTAGGGTTAGGGTTAGGGTTAGGGTTAGGGTTAGGGTTAGGGTTAGGGTTAGGGTTAGGGTTAGGGTTAGGGTTAGGGTTAGGGTTAGGGTTAGGGTTAGGGTTAGGGTTAGGGTTAGGGTTAGGGTTAGGGTTAGGGTTAGGGTTAGGGTTAGGGTTAGGGTTAGGGTTAGGGTTAGGGTTAGGGTTAGGGTTAGGGTTAGGGTTAGGGTTAGGGTTAGGGTTAGGGTTAGGGTTAGGGTTAGGGTTAGGGTTAGGGTTAGGGTTAGGGTTAGGGTTAGGGTTAGGGTTAGGGTTAGGGTTAGGGTTAGGGTTAGGGTTAGGGTTAGGGTTAGGGTTAGGGTTAGGGTTAGGGTTAGGGTTAGGGTTAGGGTTAGGGTTAGGGTTAGGGTTAGGGTTAGGGTTAGGGTTAGGGTTAGGGTTAGGGTTAGGGTTAGGGTTAGGGTTAGGGTTAGGGTTAGGGTTAGGGTTAGGGTTAGGGTTAGGGTTAGGGTTAGGGTTAGGGTTAGGGTTAGGGTTAGGGTTAGGGTTAGGGTTAGGGTTAGGGTTAGGGTTAGGGTTAGGGTTAGGGTTAGGGTTAGGGTTAGGGTTAGGGTTAGGGTTAGGGTTAGGGTTAGGGTTAGGGTTAGGGTTAGGGTTAGGGTTAGGGTTAGGGTTAGGGTTAGGGTTAGGGTTAGGGTTAGGGTTAGGGTTAGGGTTAGGGTTAGGGTTAGGGTTAGGGTTAGGGTTAGGGTTAGGGTTAGGGTTAGGGTTAGGGTTAGGGTTAGGGTTAGGGTTAGGGTTAGGGTTAGGGTTAGGGTTAGGGTTAGGGTTAGGGTTAGGGTTAGGGTTAGGGTTAGGGTTAGGGTTAGGGTTAGGGTTAGGGTTAGGGTTAGGGTTAGGGTTAGGGTTAGGGTTAGGGTTAGGGTTAGGGTTAGGGTTAGGGTTAGGGTTAGGGTTAGGGTTAGGGTTAGGGTTAGGGTTAGGGTTGGGTTAGGGTTAGGGTTAGGGTTAGGGTTAGGGTTAGGGTTAGGGTTAGGGTTAGGGTTAGGGTTAGGGTTGGGTTAGGGTTAGGGTTAGGGTTAGGGTTAGGGTTAGGGTTAGGGTTAGGGTTAGGGTTAGGGTTAGGGTTAGGGTTAGGGTTAGGGTTAGGGTTAGGGTTAGGGTTAGGGTTAGGGTTAGGGTTAGGGTTAGGGTTAGGGTTAGGGTTAGGGTTAGGGTTAGGGTTAGGGTTAGGGTTAGGGTTAGGGTTAGGGTTAGGGTTAGGGTTAGGGTTAGGGTTAGGGTTAGGGTTAGGGTTAGGGTTAGGGTTAGGGTTAGGGTTAGGGTTAGGGTTAGGGTTAGGGTTAGGGTTAGGGTTAGGGTTAGGGTTAGGGTTAGGGTTAGGGTTAGGGTTAGGGTTAGGGTTAGGGTTAGGGTTAGGGTTAGGGTTAGGGTTAGGGTTAGGGTTAGGGTTAGGGTTAGGGTTAGGGTTAGGGTTAGGGTTAGGGTTAGGGTTAGGGTTAGGGTTAGGGTTAGGGTTAGGGTTAGGGTTAGGGTTAGGGTTAGGGTTAGGGTTAGGGTTAGGGTTAGGGTTAGGGTTAGGGTTAGGGTTAGGGTTAGGGTTAGGGTTAGGGTTAGGGTTAGGGTTAGGGTTAGGGTTAGGGTTAGGGTTAGGGTTAGGGTTAGGGTTAGGGTTAGGGTTAGGGTTAGGGTTAGGGTTAGGGTTAGGGTTAGGGTTAGGGTTAGGGTTAGGGTTAGGGTTAGGGTTAGGGTTAGGGTTAGGGTTAGGGTTAGGGTTAGGGTTAGGGTTAGGGTTAGGGTTAGGGTTAGGGTTAGGGTTAGGGTTAGGGTTAGGGTTAGGGTTAGGGTTAGGGTTAGGGTTAGGGTTAGGGTTAGGGTTAGGGTTAGGGTTAGGGTTAGGGTTAGGGTTA
>JAKRKW010000453.1:0-25694 GCA_023566125.1 Zingel zingel | reverse complement strand
TTTTTTTTGCATTTTTTTGCATTTTTTTTGCATTTTTTTTTTGCATTTTTTTGCATTTTTTTTGCATTTTTTTGCATTTGTTTTTGCAATTTTTTTTGCATTTTTTTGCATTTTTTTTGCATTTTTTTTTTGCATTTTTTTGCATTTTTTTGCATTTTTTTTTTGCATTTTTTTTTTGCATTTTTTTGCATTTTTTTGCATTTTTTTGCATTTTTTTTGCATTTTTTTGCATTTTTTTTGCATTTTTTTTTGCATTTTTTTTGCATTTTTTTGCAATTTTTTTGCATTTTTTTTTTGCATTTTTTTTGCATTTTTTTTGCATTTTTTTGCATTTTTTTTGCATTTTTTTTGCATTTTTTTTGCATTTTTTTTTTGCATTTTATTTGCATTTTTTTTTGCATTTTTTTTGCATTTTTTTTGCATTTTTTTTGCATTTTTTTGCATTTTTTTGCATATTTTTTTTGCATAATTTTTTTGCATTTTTTGCATTTTTTGCATTTTTTTGCATTTTTTTTGCATTTTTTGCATTTTTTTGCAATTTTTTTTTGCATTTTTTTGCATTTTTTTTGCATTTTTTTTTGCATTTTTTTGCATTTTTTTTGCATTTTTTTTTGCATTTTTTTTTTGCATTTTTTTGCATTTTTTTTGCATTTTTTTGCATTTTTTTTTTTGCATTTTTTTTTGCATTTTTTTTGCATTTTTTTTGCATTTTTTTTGCATTTTTTTTGCATTTTTTTTGCATTTTTTTGCATTTTTTTGCATTTTTTTTGCATTTTTTTGCATTTTTTTTGCATATTTTTTGCATTTTTTTTTTGCATTTTTTTTTGCATTTTTTTTGCATTTTTTTGCATTTTTTGCATTTTTTGCATTTTTTTTTGCATTTTTTTGCATTTTTTTTTGCATTTTTTTTTGCATTTTTTTGCATTTTTTTGCATTTTTTTGCATTTTTTTTGCAATTTTTTTTGCATTTTTTTGCATTTTTTTTGCATTTTTTTTGCATTTTTTTTGCATTTTTTTTGCATTTTTTTTGCATTTTTTTTGCATTTTTTTTGCATTTTTTTTGCATTTTTTTTTGCATTTTTTTGCATTTTTTTTGCATTTTTTTTGCATATTTTTTGCATTTTTTTTTGCATTTTTTTTGCATTTTTTTGCATTTTTTTTGCATTTTTTTTTGCATTTTTTTTGCATTTTTTTTGCATTTTTTTTTTGCATTTTTTTGCATTTTTTTGCATTTTTTTTTGCATTTTTTTTTTGCATTTTTTTGCATTTTTTTTGCATTTTTTTTGCATTTTTTTTGCATTTTTTTGCATTTTTTTTTGCATTTTTTTTTGCATTTTTTTTGCATTTTTTTTTGCATTTTTTTTGCATTTTTTTTGCATTTTTTTTGCATTTTTTGCATTTTTTGCATTTTTTTTGCATATTTTTTGCATATTTTTTTGCAATTTTTTTTGCATTTTTTTGCATTTTTTTGCATTTTTTTTTTGCATTTTTTTTGCATTTTTTTGCATTTTTTTTTGCATTTTTTTTTTGCATTTTTTTGCATTTTTTTTTGCATTTTTTTGCATTTTTTTTGCATTTTTTTTGCATTTTTTTGCATTTTTTTTGCATTTTTTTTTGCATTTTTTTGCATTTTTTTGCATTTTTTTTTGCATTTTTTTGCATTTTTTTGCATTTTTTTGCATTTTTTTTGCAATTTTTTTTGCATTTTTTTGCATTTTTTTTGCATTTTTTTTTTGCATTTTTTTTGCATTTTTTTTGCATTTTTTTTTTGCATTTTTTTTTGCATTTTTTTTGCATTTTTTTTGCATTTTTTTGCATTTTTTTTGCATTTTTTTGCATTTTTTGCATTTTTTTTGCATTTTTTTTGCATTTTTTTTGCATTTTTTTGCATTTTTTTTTGCATTTTTTTTGCATTTTTTTTTGCATTTTTTTGCATTTTTTTGCATTTTTTTTGCATTTTTTTTGCATTTTTTTTGCATTTTTTTTGCATTTTTTTTTGCATTTTTTTTTGCATTTTTTTTTTTGCATTTTTTTTGCATTTTTTGTTTTTTGCATTTTTTTGCATTTTTTTTTGCATTTTTTTTTTGCATTTTTTTTGCATTTTTTTGCATTTTTTTTGCTTTTTTTTTGCATTTTTTTTGCATTTTTTTTTGCATTTTTTTGCATTTTTTTGCATTTTTTTTGCATTTTTTTGCATTTTTTTTGCATTTTTTTGCATTTTTTTGCATTTTTTTGCATTTTTTTTTGCATTTTTTTGCATTTTTTTTGCATTTTTTTGCTTTTTTTTTTGCATTTTTTTTGCATTTTTTTGCATTTTTTTTGCATTTTTTTTTGCATTTTTTTTGCATTTTTTTGCATTTTTTTGCATTTTTTTTGCATTTTTTTTGCATTTTTTTTGCATTTTTTTTTGCATTTTTTTTTGCATTTTTTTGCATTTTTTTTTGCATTTTTTTGCATTTTTTTTGCATTTTTTTTTTGCATTTTTTTGCATTTTTTTTGCATTTTTTTTTGCATTTTTTTGCATTTTTTTGCATTTTTTTTTTGCATTTTTTTTTTGCATTTTTTTTGCATTTTTTTGCATTTTTTTTGCATTTTTTTTGCATTTTTTTTGCATTTTTTTTGCATTTTTTTTGCATTTTTTGCATTTTTTTGCATTTTTTTGCATTTTTTTTTTGCATTTTTTTTGCATTTTTTTTTGCATTTTTTTGCATTTTTTTGCATTTTTTTGCATTTTTTTTGCATTTTTTTTGCATTTTTTTTGCATTTTTTTTTTGCATTTTTTTTGCATTTTTTTTGCATTTTTTTTGCATTTTTTGTTGGTTTTTTTTGCATTTTTTGCATTTTTTTTTTTTGCATTTTTTTGCATTTTTTTTGCATTTTTTTTTTGCATTTTTTTTTGCATTTTTTTGCATTTTTTTTTCATTTTTTTTTGCATTTTTTTGCATTTTTTGCATTTTTTTGCATTTTTTTGCATTTTTTTGCATTTTTTTTGCATTTTTTTTTGCATTTTTTGCATTTTTTTGCATTTTTTTTGCATTTTTTTTTTGCATTTTTTTTGCATTTTTTTTTGCATTTTTTTGCATTTTTTGCATTTTTTTTGCATTTTTTTGCATTTTTTTTGCATTTTTTTTGCATTTTTTTTTGCATTTTTTTTGCATTTTTTTTGCATTTTTTTGCATTTTTTGTTGGGTTTTTTGCATTTTTTTGCATTTTTTTTGCATTTTTTTTTTGCATTTTTTTTGCATTTTTTGCATTTTTTTGCTTTTTTTTGCATTTTTTTTTGCATTTTTTTTGCATTTTTTTTGCATTTTTTTGCATTTTTTTTGCATTTTTTTGCATTTTTTTTGCATTTTTTTTTGCATTTTTTTGCATTTTTTTGCATTTTTTTTTTGCATTTTTTTGCATTTTTTTTGCATTTTTTTTGCTTTTTTTTTTGCATTTTTTTGCATTTTTTTGCATTTTTTTTTGCATTTTTTTTTTTGCATTTTTTTTGCATTTTTTTGCATTTTTTTGTATTTTTTTGCATTTTTTTTTGTATTTTTTTGCATTTTTTTTGCATTTTTTTTTGCATTTTTTTGCATTTTTTTGCATTTTTTTTGCATTTTTTTTTTGCATTTTTTGCATTTTTTTTGCATTTTTTTGCATTTTTTTTTGCATTTTTTTTGCATTTTTTTGCATTTTTTTTTGCATTTTTTTTTTGCATTTTTTTTGCATTTTTTTGCATTTTTTTTGCATTTTTTTTTGCATTTTTTTTTGCATTTTTTTTGCATTTTTTTGCATTTTTTTTGCATTTTTTTTTGCATTTTTTTTTGCATTTTTTTTTGCATTTTATTTGCATTTTTTTTTGCATTTTTTTGCATTTTTTTTGCATTTTTTTTGCATTTTTTTTTGCATTTTTTTTGCATTTTTTTGCATTTTTTTGCATTTTTTGCATATTTTTTTGCATAATTTTTTTGCATTTTTTTGCATTTTTTTGCATTTTTTTTTGCATTTTTTTTGCATTTTTTTTGCATTTTTTTTGCATTTTTTTTTTGCATTTTTTTTGCATTTTTTTGCATTTTTTTTGCATTTTTTTTGCATTTTTTTTGCAATTTTTTTTGCATTTTTTTGCATTTTTTTTGCATTTTTTTTTTGCATTTTTTTGCATTTTTTTGCATTTTTTTTTTGCATTTTTTTTTTGCATTTTTTTGCATTTTTTTTGCATTTTTTTGCATTTTTTTTGCATTTTTTTGCATTTTTTTTTGCATTTTTTTTTGCATTTTTTTTGCATTTTTTTTGCATTTTTTTTGCATTTTTTTTTGCATTTTTTTTGCATTTTTTTGCATTTTTTTTGCATTTTTTTTGCATTTTTTTTTGCATTTTTTTTTGCATTTTTTTTGCATTTTTTTGCATTTTTTTGCATTTTTTTGCATTTTTTTGCATTTTTTTGCATTTTTTTTTGCATATTTTTTTGCATATTTTTTTTGCATTTTTTGCATTTTTTTGCATTTTTTTGCATTTTTTTTGCATATTTTTTTGCATAATTTTTTTGCATTTTTTTGCATTTTTTTGCATTTTTTTTGCATTTTTTTTGCATTTTTTTGCATTTTTTTTGCATTTTTTTTTGCATTTTTTTGCATTTTTTTTGCATTTTTTTGCATTTTTTTTGCAATTTTTTTGCATTTTTTTGCATTTTTTTTGCATTTTTTTTTTGCATTTTTTGCATTTTTTTTGCATTTTTTTGCATTTTTTTTGCATTTTTTTGCATTTTTTTTTGCATTTTTTTTGCATTTTTTTGCATTTTTTTTGCATTTTTTTGCATTTTTTTTGCATTTTTTTGCATTTTTTTTTTGCATTTTTTTTTTGCATTTTTTTGCATTTTTTTTGCATTTTTTTGCATTTTTTTTGCATTTTTTTTGCATTTTTTTTTGCATTTTTTTTTGCATTTTTTTGCATTTTTTTGCATTTTTTTTGCATTTTTTTTTTGCATTTTTTTTGCATTTTTTTGCATTTTTTTGCATTTTTTTTGCATTTTTTTTTTGCATTTTTTTTGCATTTTTTTGCATTTTTTTGCATTTTTTTGCATTTTTTTTGCATTTTTTTGCATTTTTTTGCATTTTTTTTGCATATTTTTTTGCATATTTTTTTGCATTTTTTTTTGCATTTTATTTTTTGCATTTTTTTGCATTTTTTTTGCATATTTTTTTGCATAATTTTTTTGCATTTTTTTGCATTTTTTTTGCATTTTTTTTTGCATTTTTTTTGCATTTTTTTGCATTTTTTTTGCATTTTTTTTGCATTTTTTTTGCATTTTTTTTGCATTTTTTTGCATTTTTTTTGCAATTTTTTTTTGCATTTTTTTGCATTTTTTTTTTGCATTTTTTTTTTGCATTTTTTTGCATTTTTTTTGCATTTTTTTGCATTTTTTTTGCATTTTTTTGCATTTTTTTTTGCATTTTTTTTTGCATTTTTTTTTGCATTTTTTTGCATTTTTTTTGCATTTTTTTTTGCATTTTTTTTGCATTTTTTTTTGCATTTTTTTGCATTTTTTTTGCATTTTTTTTTGCATTTTTTTGCATTTTTTTTGCATTTTCTTTTGCATTTTTTTTTGCATTTTTTTGCATTTTTTTTGCATTTTTTTTTGCATTTTTTTTGCATTTTTTGTGGGTTTTTTTTGCATTTTTTTGCATTTTTTTTTGCATTTTTTTTGCATTTTTTTTGCATTTTTTTTGCATTTTTTTGCATTTTTTTGCTTTTTTTTGCATTTTTTTTTGCATTTTTTTTTGCATTTTTTTTGCATTTTTTTGCATTTTTTTTGCATTTTTTTTGCATTTTTTTTGCATTTTTTTTGCATTTTTTTTGCATTTTCTTTTGCATTTTTTTTTGCATTTTTTGCATTTTTTTTGCATTTTTTTTTTGCATTTTTTTTGCATTTTTTGTGGGGTTTTTTTGCATTTTTTTGCATTTTTTTTTGCATTTTTTTTTGCATTTTTTTTGCATTTTTTTTGCATTTTTTTGCATTTTTTTGCTTTTTTTTGCTTTTTTTTTTGCATTTTTTTTGCATTTTTTTTGCATTTTTTTGCATTTTTTTTGCATTTTTTTGCATTTTTTTTGCATTTTTTTTTGCATTTTTTTGCATTTTTTTTTTGCATTTTTTTTTTGCATTTTTTTGCATTTTTTTGCATTTTTTTGCATTTTTTTTTTGCATTTTTTTTGCATTTTTTTGCATTTTTTTTGCAATTTTTTTTTGCATTTTTTTTTTGCATTTTTTTTGCATATTTTTTTGCATATTTTTTTTGCATTTTTTTGCATTTTTTTGCATTTTTTTTGCATATTTTTTTGCATAATTTTTTTGCATTTTTTTGCATTTTTTTTGCAATTTTTTTTGCATTTTTTTGCATTTTTTTTGCATTTTTTTTTTGCATTTTTTTTGCATTTTTTTGCATTTTTTTTTGCATTTTTTTTTTGCATTTTTTTGCATTTTTTTTGCATTTTTTTGCATTTTTTTTGCATTTTTTTGCATTTTTTTTTGCATTTTTTTTTTGCATTTTTTTTGCATTTTTTTGCATTTTTTTTGCATTTTTTTTTGCATTTTTTTGCATTTTTTTTTGCATTTTTTTGCATTTTTTTTTGCATTTTTTTTGCATTTTTTTTGCATTTTTTTTGCATTTTCTTTTGCATTTTTTTTTGCATTTTTTTGCATTTTTTTTGCATTTTTTGTGGGGTTTTTTTTGCATTTTTTGTGGGGTTTTTTTGCATTTTTTTGCATTTTTTTTTGCATTTTTTTTTGCATTTTTTTTGCATTTTTTTTTGCATTTTTTTGCATTTTTTTTGCTTTTTTTTGCATTTTTTTTTGCATTTTTTTTGCATTTTTTTTTGCATTTTTTTGCATTTTTTTTGCATTTTTTTGCATTTTTTTTGCATTTTTTTTTGCATTTTTTTTGCATTTTTTTTTGCATTTTTTTTTTGCATTTTTTTTGCATTTTTTTGCATTTTTTTGCTTTTTTTTTGCATTTTTTTTTGCATTTTTTTGCATTTTTTTTTGCATTTTTTTTTTGCATTTTTTTTGCATTTTTTTGCATTTTTTTGCATTTTTTTTGCATTTTTTTTGCATTTTTTTTGCATTTTTTTGCATTTTTTTTGCATTTTTTTTTGCATTTTTTTTTGCATTTTTTTTGCATTTTTTTGCATTTTTTTTGCATTTTTTTGCATTTTTTTTGCATTTTTTTTTGCATTTTTTTTGCATTTTTTTTTGCATTTTTTTGCATTTTTTTTGCATTTTTTTTTTGCATTTTTTTGCATTTTTTTTTGCATTTTTTTGCATTTTTTTTTGCATTTTTTTTTGCATTTTTTTGCATTTTTTTTTGCATTTTTTTGCATTTTTTTTTGCATTTTTTTTGCATATTTTTTGCATATTTTTTTTGCATTTTTTTTGGCATTTTTTTGGATTTTTTTGCATTTTTTTTGCATTTTTTTTTTTGCATTTTTTTGCATTTTTTTTGCATTTTTTTGCATTTTTTTTGCATTTTTTTTTGCATTTTTTTTGCATTTTTTTTGCATTTTTTTTTGCATTTTTTTGCATTTTTTTTGCATTTTTTTGCATTTTTTTTGCAATTTTTTTTGCATTTTTTTTGCATTTTTTTTGCATTTTTTTTTTGCATTTTTTTGCATTTTTTTTGCATTTTTTTTTTGCATTTTTTTTTGCATTTTTTTTGCATTTTTTGTGGGGTTTTTTTGCATTTTTTTGCATTTTTTTTTTGCATTTTTTTTGCATTTTTTTGCATTTTTTTTGCTTTTTTTTGCATTTTTTTTTGCATTTTTTTTGCATTTTTTTTGCATTTTTTTGCATTTTTTTTGCATTTTTTTGCATTTTTTTTTGCATTTTTTTTTGCATTTTTTTGCATTTTTTTTTGCATTTTTTTTTTGCATTTTTTTGCATTTTTTTGCATTTTTTTGCTTTTTTTTTTGCATTTTTTTTGCATTTTTTTGCATTTTTTTTTTGCATTTTTTTTTTGCATTTTTTTGCTTTTTTTTTTTGCATTTTTTTTGCATTTTTTTGCATTTTTTTTTTGCATTTTTTTTTTGCATTTTTTTTTGCATTTTTTTGCATTTTTTTGTATTTTTTTGCATTTTTTTTTGTATTTTTTTGCATTTTTTTTTGCATTTTTTTTTGCATTTTTTTGCATTTTTTTGCATTTTTTTTGCATTTTTTTTTTGCATTTTTTTGCATTTTTTTTGCATTTTTTTGCATTTTTTTTTGCATTTTTTTTGCATTTTTTTGCATTTTTTTTTGCATTTTTTTTTTGCATTTTTTTTGCATTTTTTTGCATTTTTTTTGCATTTTTTTTTGCATTTTTTTTTGCATTTTTTTTGCATTTTTTTGCATTTTTTTTGCATTTTTTTTTGCATTTTTTTTTGCATTTTTTTTTTGCATTTTTTTTGCATTTTTTTGCATTTTTTTTGCATTTTTTTTTGCATTTTTTTTTGCATTTTTTTGCATTTTTTTTGCATTTTTTTGCATTTTTTTGCAATTTTTTTTGCATTTTTTTGCATTTTTTTTGCATTTTTTTTTTGCATTTTTTTTGCATTTTTTGCATTTTTTTTTGCATTTTTTTTTTGCATTTTTTTGCATTTTTTTTGCATTTTTTTGCATTTTTTTTGCATTTTTTTGCATTTTTTTTTGCATTTTTTTTTGCATTTTTTTTGCATTTTTTTGCATTTTTTTTGCATTTTTTTTTTGCATTTTTTTTGCATTTTTTTGCATTTTTTTGCATTTTTTTTGCATTTTTTTTTTTGCATTTTTTTTGCATTTTTTTTGCATTTTTTTGCATTTTTTTGCATTTTTTTTGCATTTTTTTGCATTTTTTTTGCATTTTTTTTTGCATATTTTTTTGCATATTTTTTTTTGCATTTTTTTGCATTTTTTTGCATTTTTTTGCATTTTTTTTGCATATTTTTTTGCATAATTTTTTTGCATTTTTTTGCATTTTTTTTGCATTTTTTTTTGCATTTTTTTTGCATTTTTTTGCATTTTTTTTGCATTTTTTTTTTGCATTTTTTTGCATTTTTTTTGCATTTTTTGCATTTTTTTTGCAATTTTTTTTGCATTTTTTTGCATTTTTTTTGCATTTTTTTTTGCATTTTTTTGCATTTTTTTTGCATTTTTTTGCATTTTTTTTTGCATTTTTTTGCATTTTTTTTTGCATTTTTTTTGCATTTTTTTGCATTTTTTTTGCATTTTTTTTTGCATTTTTTTTTGCATTTTTTTGCATTTTTTTTGCATTTTTTTGCATTTTTTTTGCAATTTTTTTTGCATTTTTTTGCATTTTTTTTGCATTTTTTTTTGCATTTTTTTGCATTTTTTTGCATTTTTTTTTTGCATTTTTTTTTTGCATTTTTTTGCATTTTTTTTGCATTTTTTTGCATTTTTTTTGCATTTTTTTGCATTTTTTTTTTGCATTTTTTTTTGCATTTTTTTTGCATTTTTTTGCATTTTTTTTGCATTTTTTTTTTGCATTTTTTTTGCATTTTTTGCATTTTTTTGCATTTTTTTTGCATTTTTTTTTGCATTTTTTTTGCATTTTTTTTGCATTTTTTTGCATTTTTTTGCATTTTTTTTGCATTTTTTTGCATTTTTTTTTGCATTTTTTTTTGCATATTTTTTTGCATATTTTTTTTGCATTTTTTTTGCATTTTTTTGCATTTTTTTTTTTTGCATTTTTTTTTGCATATTTTTTTGCATAATTTTTTTGCATTTTTTTGCATTTTTTTTGCATTTTTTTTGCATTTTTTTTTGCATTTTTTTGCATTTTTTTTGCATTTTTTTTGCATTTTTTGCATTTTTTTTTGCATTTTTTTTGCATTTTTTTTGCAATTTTTTTTGCATTTTTTTGCATTTTTTTTGCATTTTTTTTTTGCATTTTTTTGCATTTTTTTTTGCATTTTTTTGCATTTTTTTTGCATTTTTTTGCATTTTTTTTTGCATTTTTTTTTGCATTTTTTTTGCATTTTTTTGCATTTTTTTTTGCATTTTTTTTTGCATTTTTTTGCATTTTTTTTTGCATTTTTTTGCATTTTTTTTGCATTTTTTTTGCATTTTTTTTGCATTTTTTTTGCATTTTCTTTTGCATTTTTTTTTGCATTTTTTTGCATTTTTTTTGCATTTTTTTTTTGCATTTTTTTTGCATTTTTTGTGGGGTTTTTTTTGCATTTTTTTGCATTTTTTTTGCATTTTTTTTGCAATTTTTTTGCATTTTTTTTGCATTTTTTTGCATTTTTTTGCTTTTTTTTGCATTTTTTTTTTGCATTTTTTTTTGCATTTTTTTTGCATTTTTTTGCATTTTTTTGCATTTTTTTTGCATTTTTTTTGCATTTTTTTTGCATTTTTTTTGCATTTTCTTTTGCATTTTTTTTTGCATTTTTTTGCATTTTTTTTTGCATTTTTTTTTGCATTTTTTTTGCATTTTTTGTGGGGTTTTTTTTGCATTTTTTTGCATTTTTTTTTGCATTTTTTTTTGCATTTTTTTTGCATTTTTTTTGCATTTTTTTGCATTTTTTTGCTTTTTTTTGCTTTTTTTTTTTGCATTTTTTTTGCATTTTTTTTGCATTTTTTTGCATTTTTTTTGCATTTTTTTGCATTTTTTTTGCATTTTTTTTTGCATTTTTTTGCATTTTTTTTGCATTTTTTTTTTGCATTTTTTTGCATTTTTTTGCATTTTTTTGCTTTTTTTTTTGCATTTTTTTTGCATTTTTTTGCATTTTTTTTTTGCATTTTTTTTTTGCATTTTTTTTGCATTTTTTTTGCATATTTTTTTGCATATTTTTTTTGCATTTTTTTGCATTTTTTTGCATTTTTTTTGCATATTTTTTTGCATAATTTTTTTGCATTTTTTTGCATTTTTTTTTGCAATTTTTTTTGCATTTTTTTGCATTTTTTTTGCATTTTTTTTTTGCATTTTTTTGCATTTTTTTGCATTTTTTTTTGCATTTTTTTTTTGCATTTTTTTGCATTTTTTTTGCATTTTTTTGCATTTTTTTTGCATTTTTTTGCATTTTTTTTTGCATTTTTTTTTGCATTTTTTTTGCATTTTTTTGCATTTTTTTTGCATTTTTTTTTGCATTTTTTTTGCATTTTTTTTTGCATTTTTTTGCAATTTTTTTTGCATTTTTTTGCATTTTTTTTGCATTTTTTTTGCATTTTCTTTTGCATTTTTTTTTTGCATTTTTTTGCATTTTTTTTGCATTTTTTTGTGGGGTTTCTTTTGCATTTTTTGTGGGGTTTTTTTGCATTTTTTGCATTTTTTTTTGCATTTTTTTTTGCATTTTTTTTGCATTTTTTTTGCATTTTTTTGCATTTTTTTGCTTTTTTTGCATTTTTTTTGCATTTTTTTTGCATTTTTTGCATTTTTTTGCATTTTTTTTGCATTTTTTTGCATTTTTTTTGCATTTTTTTGCATTTTTTTTGCATTTTTTTTGCATTTTTTTGCATTTTTTTTTGCATTTTTTTTTGCATTTTGTTTTTTGCATTTTTTTGCATTTTTTTGCATTTTTTTTGCATTTTTTTTGCATTTTTTTTGCATTTTTTTTGCATTTTTTTGCATTTTTTTGCATTTTTTTTGCATTTTTTTTGCAATTTTTTTGCATTTTTTGCATTTTTTGCATTTTTTTTTTGCATTTTTTTGCATTTTTTTGCATTTTTTTTTGCATTTTTTTTTTGCATTTTTTTGCATTTTTTTTGCATTTTTTTGCATTTTTTTGCATTTTTTTGCATTTTTTTTTTGCATTTTTTTTTGCATTTTTTTTTGCATTTTTTTGCATTTTTTTTTGCATTTTTTTTTGCATTTTTTTTGCATTTTTTTTTGCATTTTTTTTGCATTTTTTTTGCATTTTTTTTGCATTTTTTTTGCATTTTTTTTGCATTTTCTTTTGCATTTTTTTTTGCATTTTTTTGCATTTTTTTTGCATTTTTTTTTTGCATTTTTTTTGCATTTTTTGTGGGGTTTTTTTGCATTTTTTTGCATTTTTTTTTGCATTTTTTTTTGCATTTTTTTTGCATTTTTTTTGCATTTTTTTGCATTTTTTTGCTTTTTTTTGCATTTTTTTTTGCATTTTTTTTGCATTTTTTTTTGCATTTTTTTGCATTTTTTTTGCATTTTTTTGCATTTTTTTTGCATTTTTTTTTGCATTTTTTTGCATTTTTTTTTGCATTTTTTTTTTGCATTTTTTTGCATTTTTTTGCATTTTTTTGCTTTTTTTTTTGCATTTTTTTTGCATTTTTTTGCATTTTTTTTTGCATTTTTTTTTTGCATTTTTTTTGCATTTTTTTGCATTTTTTTTGCATTTTTTTTTGCATTTTTTTTGCATTTTTTTTGCATTTTTTTGCATTTTTTTTGCATTTTTTTTTGCATTTTTTTTTGCATTTTTTTTTGCATTTTTTTGCATTTTTTTTGCATTTTTTTGCATTTTTTTTGCATTTTTTTTTGCATTTTTTTTGCATTTTTTTTTGCATTTTTTTGCATTTTTTTGCATTTTTTTTTTGCATTTTTTTGCATTTTTTTTGCATTTTTTTGCATTTTTTTTTGCATTTTTTTTTGCATTTTTTTGCATTTTTTTTTGCATTTTTTTGCATTTTTTTTGCATTTTTTTTGCATATTTTTTGCATATTTTTTTTGCATTTTTTTGGCATTTTTTTGGATTTTTTTGCATTTTTTTTGCATTTTTTTTTTGCATTTTTTTTGCATTTTTTTTTGCATTTTTTTTGCATTTTTTTTGCATTTTTTTGCATTTTTTTTGCATTTTTTTTTGCATTTTTTTTTGCATTTTTTTTGCATTTTTTTGCATTTTTTTTTGCATTTTTTTGCATTTTTTTTGCATTTTTTTTTGCATTTTTTTTGCATTTTTTTTGCATTTTTTTGCATTTTTTTTGCATTTTTTTTTGCATATTTTTGCATTTTTTTTGCATTTTTTTTGCATTTTTTTTGCATATTTTTTTGCATAATTTTTTTGCATTTTTTTTGCATTTTTTTTTGCATTTTTTTTTGCATTTTTTTGCATTTTTTTTGCATTTTTTTGCATTTTTTTTGCATTTTTTTTTGCATTTTTTTTTGCATTTTTTTTGCATTTTTTTGCATTTTTTTGCATTTTTTTGCATTTTTTTTTGCATTTTTTTGCATTTTTTTTGCATTTTTTTGCATTTTTTTTGCATATTTTTTGCATATTTTTTTGCATTTTTTTTGGCATTTTTTTGGATTTTTTTGCATTTTTTTTGCATTTTTTTTGCATTTTTTTTGCATTTTTTTTGCATTTTTTTGCATTTTTTTGCATTTTTTTTGCATATTTTTTTGCATAATTTTTTTGCATTTTTTTGCATTTTTTTTGCATTTTTTTTTGCATTTTTTTTGCATTTTTTTTGCATTTTTTTGCATTTTTTTGCTTTTTTTTGCATTTTTTTTTGCATTTTTTTTGCATTTTTTTTGCATTTTTTTTGCATTTTTTTTTGCATTTTTTTTGCATTTTTTTTGCATTTTTTTGCATTTTTTTTGCATTTTTTTTTGCATTTTTTTTTGCATTTTTTTTGCATTTTTTTGCATTTTTTTTTGCATTTTTTTGCATTTTTTTTGCATTTTTTTTTGCATTTTTTTTGCATTTTTTTTGCATTTTTTTGCATTTTTTTTGCATTTTTTTTTTGCATATTTTTGCATTTTTTTTGCATTTTTTTTGCATTTTTTTTGCATATTTTTTTGCATAATTTTTTTGCATTTTTTTTGCATTTTTTTTGCATTTTTTTTTGCATTTTTTTGCATTTTTTTTGCATTTTTTTGCATTTTTTTTGCATTTTTTTTTGCATTTTTTTTTGCATTTTTTTTGCATTTTTTTGCATTTTTTTGCATTTTTTTGCATTTTTTTTTGCATTTTTTTGCATTTTTTTTGCATTTTTTTGCATTTTTTTTGCATATTTTTTGCATATTTTTTTGCATTTTTTTTGGCATTTTTTTGGATTTTTTTGCATTTTTTTTGCATTTTTTTTTGCATTTTTTTTGCATTTTTTTTGCATTTTTTTGCATTTTTTTGCATTTTTTTTGCATATTTTTTTGCATAATTTTTTTGCATTTTTTTGCATTTTTTTTGCATTTTTTTTTGCATTTTTTTTGCATTTTTTTGCATTTTTTTGCATTTTTTTTGCATTTTTTTGCATTTTTTTGCATTTTTTTTGCATATTTTTTTGCATAATTTTTTTGCATTTTTTTGCATTTTTTTTGCATTTTTTTTTGCATTTTTTTTGCATTTTTTTGCATTTTTTTGCATTTTTTTTGCATTTTTTTGCATTTTTTTTGCATTTTTTTTTTGCATTTTTTTTGCATTTTTTTTTGCATTTTTTTGCATTTTTTTTGCATTTTTTTTGCATTTTTTTTGCATTTTTTTTTGCATTTTTTTTGCATTTTTTGTGGGGTTTTTTTGCATTTTTTTTTGCATTTTTTTGCATTTTTTTTGCATTTTTTTTGCATTTTTTTTGCATTTTTTTTTGCATTTTTTTTGCATTTTTTGTGGGGTTTTTTTGCATTTTTTTTTGCATTTTTTTTGCATTTTTTTTTTGCATTTTTTTTGCATTTTTTTTTGCATTTTTTTGCATTTTTTTTGCATTTTTTTTGCATTTTTTTTGCATTTTTTTTTGCATTTTTTTTGCATTTTTTGTGGGGTTTTTTTGCATTTTTTTTGCATTTTTTTTGCATTTTTTTGCATTTTTTTGCATTTTTTTTGCATATTTTTTTGCATAATTTTTTTGCATTTTTTTGCATTTTTTTGCATTTTTTTGCATTTTTTTGCATTTTTTTTGCATTTTTTTGCATTTTTTTTTGCATTTTTTTTTTTGCATTTTTTTTGCATTTTTTTGCATTTTTTTTGCATTTTTTTTTGCATTTTTTTTTGCATTTTTTTTGCATTTTTTTGCATTTTTTTTGCATTTTTTTTTGCATTTTTTTTTGCATTTTTTTTTTGCATTTTATTTGCATTTTTTTTTGCATTTTTTTGCATTTTTTTGCATTTTTTTTGCATTTTTTTTGCATTTTTTTTGCATTTTTTTTGCATTTTTTTGCATTTTTTTGCATTTTTTTTGCATATTTTTTTGCATAATTTTTTTGCATTTTTTTGCATTTTTTTGCATTTTTTTTTGCATTTTTTTTGCATTTTTTTGCATTTTTTTTGCATTTTTTTTTGCATTTTTTTGCATTTTTTTTTGCATTTATTTGCATTTTTTTTGCATTTTTTTTGCATTTTTTTTTGCATTTTTTTTTGCATTTTTTTTGCATTTTTGTGGGGTTTTTTTGCATTTTTTTGCATTTTTTTTTGCATTTTTTTTGCATTTTTTGTGGGTTTTTTTTGCATTTTTTTGCATTTTTTTTTGCATTTTTTTTGCATTTTTTGTGGGGTTTTTTTGCATTTTTTTGCATTTTTTTTGCATTTTTTTTTGCATTTTTTTGCATTTTTTTGCATTTTTTTGCATTTTTTTTTGCATTTTTTTTGCATTTTTTTGCATTTTTTTGCATTTTTTTTGCATTTTTTTTTTTGCATTTTTTTGCATTTTTTTTGCATTTTTTTGCATTTTTTTTTGCATTTTTTTTTTTGCATTTTTTTTTGCATTTTTTTTTTTGCATTTTTTTTGCATTTTTTTGCATTTTTTTGCATTTTTTTTGCATTTTTTTTTGCATTTTTTTGCATTTTTTTTGCATTTTTTTTTGCATTTTTTTTGCATTTTTTTGCATTTTTTTTGCATTTTTTTTTGCATTTTTTTTGCATTTTTTTGCATTTTTTTGCATTTTTTTTTGCATTTTTTTGCATATTTTTTTGCATTTTTTTTGCATTTTTTTTTGCATTTTTTTTGCATTTTTTTTGCATTTTTTTGCATTTTTTTTTGCATTTTTTTTTTTGCATTTTTTTGCATTTTTTTTGCATTTTTTTGCATTTTTTTTTGCATTTTTTTTTTGCATTTTTTTGCATTTTTTTGCATTTTTTTGCATTTTTTTTGCATTTTTTTTTGCATTTTTTTTGCATTTTTTTTGCATTTTTTTGCATTTTTTTTGCATTTTTTTTGCATATTTTTTTGCATAATTTTTTTGCATTTTTTTGCATTTTTTTTGCATTTTTTTTTGCATTTTTTTTGCATTTTTTTGCATTTTTTTGCATTTTTTTTTGCATTTTTTTGCATTTTTTTTTGCATTTTTTTGCATTTTTTTTGCATTTTTTTTTGCATTTTTTTGCATTTTTTTTGCATTTTTTTTTTGCATTTTTTTGCATTTTTTTTGCATTTTTTTTTTGCATTTTTTTGCATTTTTTTTGCATTTTTTGGCATTTTTTTTGCATTTTTTTGCATTTTTTTTTGCTTTTTTTTGCATTTTTTTGCATTTTTTTTTGCATTTTTTTTTTGCATTTTTTTTGCATTTTTTTTGCATTTTTTTTTTGCATTTTTTTTGGCATTTTTTTGGATTTTTTTGCATTTTTTTTGCATTTTTTTTGCATTTTTTTTGCATTTTTTTGCATTTTTTTTGCATTTTTTTTTGCATTTTTTTTTGCATTTTTTTTTGCATTTTATTTGCATTTTTTTTTGCATTTTTTTGCATTTTTTTGCATTTTTTTTTCATTTTTTTTTCATTTTTTTTTCATTTTTTTTGCATTTTTTTGCATTTTTTTGCATATTTTTTGCATATTTTTTTGCATAATTTTTTTGCATTTTTTTGCATTTTTTTGCATTTTTTTTTGCATTTTTTTTGCATTTTTTTGCATTTTTTTTGCATTTTTTTTTGCATTTTTTTGCATTTTTTTTGCATTTTTTTTGCATTTTTTTTGCATTTTTTTTGCATTTTTTTTTGCATTTTTTTTTGCATTTTTTTTGCATTTTTGTGGGGTTTTTTTGCATTTTTTTGCATTTTTTTTTGCATTTTTTTTGCATTTTTTGTGGGGTTTTTTTGCATTTTTTTGCATTTTTTTTTGCATTTTTTTTGCATTTTTTGTGGGTTTTTTTTGCATTTTTTTGCATTTTTTTTGCATTTTTTTTTGCATTTTTTTGCATTTTTTTGCATTTTTTTTTGCATTTTTTTTGCATTTTTTGTGGGGTTTTTTTGCATTTTTTTTGCATTTTTTTTGCATTTTTTTGCATTTTTTTGCATTTTTTTTGCATATTTTTTGCATAATTTTTTTGCATTTTTTTGCATTTTTTTTGCATTTTTTTTTGCATTTTTTTTGCATTTTTTTTGCATTTTTTTGCATTTTTTTGCATTTTTTTTGCATTTTTTTGCATTTTTTTTTGCATTTTTTTTTTTGCATTTTTTTTGCATTTTTTTGCATTTTTTTTGCATTTTTTTTTGCATTTTTTTTTGCATTTTTTTTGCATTTTTTTGCATTTTTTTTGCATTTTTTTTTGCATTTTTTTTTGCATTTTTTTTTGCATTTTATTTGCATTTTTTTTTGCATTTTTTTGCATTTTTTTGCATTTTTTTTGCATTTTTTTTGCATTTTTTTTGCATTTTTTTTGCATTTTTTTGCATTTTTTTGCATTTTTTTTGCATATTTTTTTGCATAATTTTTTTGCATTTTTTTGCATTTTTTTGCATTTTTTTTTGCATTTTTTTTGCATTTTTTTGCATTTTTTTTGCATTTTTTTTTGCATTTTTTTGCATTTTTTTTGCATTTATTTGCATTTTTTTTGCATTTTTTTTGCATTTTTTTTTGCATTTTTTTTTGCATTTTTTTTGCATTTTTGTGGGTTTTTTTTGCATTTTTTTGCATTTTTTTTTGCATTTTTTTTGCATTTTTTGTGGGTTTTTTTTGCATTTTTTTGCATTTTTTTTTGCATTTTTTTTGCATTTTTTGTGGGGTTTTTTTGCATTTTTTTGCATTTTTTTTGCATTTTTTTTTGCATTTTTTTGCATTTTTTTGCATTTTTTTTGCATTTTTTTTTGCATTTTTTTTGCATTTTTTTGCATTTTTTTGCATTTTTTTTGCATTTTTTTTTTTGCATTTTTTTGCATTTTTTTTGCATTTTTTTGCATTTTTTTGCATTTTTTTTGCATTTTTTTTGCATTTTTTTTTGCATTTTTTTTTTTGCATTTTTTTGCATTTTTTTTGCATTTTTTTGCATTTTTTTTTGCATTTTTTTTTTGCATTTTTTTGCATTTTTTTGCATTTTTTTGCATTTTTTTTGCATTTTTTTTTGCATTTTTTTTGCATTTTTTTTGCATTTTTTTGCATTTTTTTTGCATTTTTTTTGCATATTTTTTTGCATAATTTTTTTGCATTTTTTTGCATTTTTTTTGCATTTTTTTTTGCATTTTTTTTGCATTTTTTTGCATTTTTTTGCATTTTTTTTTGCATTTTTTTGCATTTTTTTTTGCATTTTTTTGCATTTTTTTTGCATTTTTTTTTGCATTTTTTTGCATTTTTTTTGCATTTTTTTTTTGCATTTTTTTGCATTTTTTTTGCATTTTTTTTTTGCATTTTTTTGCATTTTTTTTGCATTTTTTGGCATTTTTTTTGCATTTTTTTGCATTTTTTTTTGCTTTTTTTTGCATTTTTTTGCATTTTTTTTTGCATTTTTTTTTTGCATTTTTTTTGCATTTTTTTTGCATTTTTTTTTGGCATTTTTTTTGGCATTTTTTTGGATTTTTTTGCATTTTTTTTGCATTTTTTTTGCATTTTTTTTGCATTTTTTTGCATTTTTTTTGCATTTTTTTTTGCATTTTTTTTTGCATTTTTTTTTGCATTTTATTTGCATTTTTTTTTGCATTTTTTTGCATTTTTTTGCATTTTTTTTTCATTTTTTTTTCATTTTTTTTGCATTTTTTTTGCATTTTTTTGCATTTTTTTGCATTTTTTTTGCATATTTTTTTGCATAATTTTTTTGCATAATTTTTTTGCATTTTTTTGCATTTTTTTTTGCATTTTTTTTGCATTTTTTTGCATTTTTTTTGCATTTTTTTTTGCATTTTTTTGCATTTTTTTTGCATTTTTTTTGCATTTTTTTTGCATTTTTTTTGCATTTTTTTTTGCATTTTTTTTTGCATTTTTTTTGCATTTTTGTGGGGTTTTTTTGCATTTTTTTGCATTTTTTTTTGCATTTTTTTTGCATTTTTTGTGGGGTTTTTTTGCATTTTTTTGCATTTTTTTTTGCATTTTTTTTGCATTTTTTGTGGGTTTTTTTTGCATTTTTTTGCATTTTTTTTGCATTTTTTTTTGCATTTTTTTGCATTTTTTTGCATTTTTTTTTGCATTTTTTTTGCATTTTTTGTGGGGTTTTTTTGCATTTTTTTTGCATTTTTTTTGCATTTTTTTGCATTTTTTTGCATTTTTTTTGCATATTTTTTGCATAATTTTTTTGCATTTTTTTGCATTTTTTTTGCATTTTTTTTTTGCATTTTTTTTGCATTTTTTTGCATTTTTTTGCATTTTTTTGCATTTTTTTTGCATTTTTTTGCATTTTTTTTTGCATTTTTTTTTTTGCATTTTTTTTGCATTTTTTTGCATTTTTTTTGCATTTTTTTTTGCATTTTTTTTTGCATTTTTTTTGCATTTTTTTGCATTTTTTTTGCATTTTTTTTTGCATTTTTTTTTGCATTTTTTTTTGCATTTTATTTGCATTTTTTTTTGCATTTTTTTGCATTTTTTTGCATTTTTTTTGCATTTTTTTTGCATTTTTTTTGCATTTTTTTTGCATTTTTTTGCATTTTTTTGCATTTTTTTTGCATATTTTTTTGCATAATTTTTTTGCATTTTTTTTGCATTTTTTTGCATTTTTTTTTGCATTTTTTTTGCATTTTTTTGCATTTTTTTTGCATTTTTTTTTGCATTTTTTTGCATTTTTTTTGCATTTATTTGCATTTTTTTTGCATTTTTTTTGCATTTTTTTTTGCATTTTTTTTTGCATTTTTTTTGCATTTTTGTGGGTTTTTTTTGCATTTTTTTGCATTTTTTTTTGCATTTTTTTTGCATTTTTTGTGGGTTTTTTTTGCATTTTTTTGCATTTTTTTTTGCAATTTTTTTTGCATTTTTTGTGGGGTTTTTTTGCATTTTTTTGCATTTTTTTTGCATTTTTTTTTGCATTTTTTTGCATTTTTTTGCATTTTTTTTGCATTTTTTTTTGCATTTTTTTTGCATTTTTTTGCATTTTTTTGCATTTTTTTTGCATTTTTTTTTTTGCATTTTTTTGCATTTTTTTTGCATTTTTTTGCATTTTTTTTTGCATTTTTTTTTTTGCATTTTTTTTGCATTTTTTTTGCATTTTTTTGCATTTTTTTTGCATTTTTTTTTGCATTTTTTTGCATTTTTTTTGCATTTTTTTTTGCATTTTTTTTGCATTTTTTTGCATTTTTTTTGCATTTTTTTTTGCATTTTTTTTGCATTTTTTTGCATTTTTTTGCATTTTTTTTTGCATTTTTTTGCATATTTTTTTGCATTTTTTTTGCATTTTTTTTTGCATTTTTTTTGCATTTTTTTTGCATTTTTTTGCATTTTTTTTTGCATTTTTTTTTTTGCATTTTTTTGCATTTTTTTTGCATTTTTTTGCATTTTTTTTTGCATTTTTTTTTTGCATTTTTTTGCATTTTTTTTTGCATTTTTTTGCATTTTTTTTTTGCATTTTTTTGCATTTTTTTTTGCATTTTTTTGCATTTTTTTTGCATATTTTTTTGCATAATTTTTTTGCATTTTTTTGCATTTTTTTGCATTTTTTTGCATTTTTTTTGCATTTTTTTGCATTTTTTTTTGCATTTTTTTTTGCATTTTTTTTGCATTTTTTTGCATTTTTTTTGCATTTTTTTTTTGCATTTTTTTTGCATTTTTTTTTGCATTTTTTTGCATTTTTTTTGCATTTTTTTTGCATTTTTTTTGCATTTTTTTTGCATTTTTTTTTGCATTTTTTTTTGCATTTTTTTGCATTTTTTTTGCATTTTTTTTTGCATTTTTTGCATTTTTTGTGGGGTTTTTTTGCATTTTTTTGCATTTTTTTTTGCATTTTTTTTTGCATTTTTTTTGCATTTTTTTTGCATTTTTTTTGCATTTTTTTGCTTTTTTTTGCATTTTTTTTTGCATTTTTTTTGCATTTTTTTTGCATTTTTTTGCATTTTTTTTGCATTTTTTTGCATTTTTTTTGCATTTTTTTTTGCATTTTTTTGCATTTTTTTTGCATTTTTTTTTTGCATTTTTTTGCATTTTTTTTGCATTTTTTGGCATTTTTTTTGCATTTTTTTGCATTTTTTTTTGCTTTTTTTTGCATTTTTTTGCATTTTTTTTTGCATTTTTTTTTTGCATTTTTTTTGCATTTTTTTTGCATTTTTTTTTTGCATTTTTTTTGGCATTTTTTTGGATTTTTTTGCATTTTTTTTGCATTTTTTTTGCATTTTTTTTGCATTTTTTTGCATTTTTTTTGCATTTTTTTTTGCATTTTTTTTTGCATTTTATTTGCATTTTTTTTTGCATTTTTTTGCATTTTTTTGCATTTTTTTTTCATTTTTTTTTCATTTTTTTTGCATTTTTTTTGCATTTTTTTGCATTTTTTTGCATTTTTTTTGCATATTTTTTTGCATAATTTTTTTGCATTTTTTTGCATTTTTTTGCATTTTTTTTTGCATTTTTTTTGCATTTTTTTGCATTTTTTTTGCATTTTTTTTTGCATTTTTTTGCATTTTTTTTGCATTTTTTTTGCATTTTTTTTTGCATTTTTTTTGCATTTTTTTTTGCATTTTTTTTTGCATTTTTTTTGCATTTTTGTGGGGTTTTTTTGCATTTTTTTGCATTTTTTTTTGCATTTTTTTTTTGCATTTTTTTTGCATTTTTTTTGCATTTTTTTTTTGCATTTTTTTTGGCATTTTTTTGGATTTTTTTGCATTTTTTTTGCATTTTTTTTGCATTTTTTTTGCATTTTTTTGCATTTTTTTTGCATTTTTTTTTGCATTTTTTTTTGCATTTTTTTTTGCATTTTTTTGCATTTTTTTTTGCATTTTTTTTTGCATTTTTTGCATTTTTTGTGGGGTTTTTTTGCATTTTTTTGCATTTTTTTTTGCATTTTTTTTTGCATTTTTTTTGCATTTTTTTTGCATTTTTTTTGCATTTTTTTGCTTTTTTTTGCATTTTTTTTTGCATTTTTTTTGCATTTTTTTTGCATTTTTTTGCATTTTTTTTGCATTTTTTTTTGCATTTTTTTGCATTTTTTTTGCATTTTTTTTTTGCATTTTTTTGCATTTTTTTTTGCATTTTTTGGCATTTTTTTTGCATTTTTTTGCATTTTTTTTTGCTTTTTTTTGCATTTTTTTGCATTTTTTTTTGCATTTTTTTTTTGCATTTTTTTTGCATTTTTTTTGCATTTTTTTTTTGCATTTTTTTTGGCATTTTTTTTGGATTTTTTTGCATTTTTTTTGCATTTTTTTTGCATTTTTTTTGCATTTTTTTGCATTTTTTTTGCATTTTTTTTTGCATTTTTTTTTGCATTTTTTTTTGCATTTTATTTGCATTTTTTTTTGCATTTTTTTGCATTTTTTTGCATTTTTTTTTCATTTTTTTTTCATTTTTTTTGCATTTTTTTTGCATTTTTTTGCATTTTTTTGCATTTTTTTTGCATATTTTTTTGCATAATTTTTTTGCATTTTTTTGCATTTTTTTGCATTTTTTTTTGCATTTTTTTGCATTTTTTTTGCATTTTTTTTGCATTTTTTTGCATTTTTTTTTGCATTTTTTTTGCATTTTTTTTGCATTTTTTTTGCATTTTTTTTTGCATTTTTTTTTGCATTTTTTTTGCATTTTTGTGGGGTTTTTTTGCATTTTTTTGCATTTTTTTTTGCATTTTTTTTGCATTTTTTGTGGGGTTTTTTTGCATTTTTTTGCATTTTTTTTTGCATTTTTTTTGCATTTTTTGTGGGTTTTTTTTGCATTTTTTTGCATTTTTTTTGCATTTTTTTTTTGCATTTTTTTGCATTTTTTTTGCATTTTTTTTGCATTTTTTTTTGCATTTTTTTTGCATTTTTTTGCATTTTTTTGCATTTTTTTTTGCATTTTTTTTTTTGCATTTTTTTGCATTTTTTTTGCATTTTTTTGCATTTTTTTTTGCATTTTTTTTTTTGCATTTTTTTGCATTTTTTTGCATTTTTTTGCATTTTTTTTGCATTTTTTTTTGCATTTTTTTTGCATTTTTTTTGCATTTTTTTTGCATTTTTTTGCATTTTTTTTGCATATTTTTTTGCATAATTTTTTTGCATTTTTTTGCATTTTTTTTGCATTTTTTTTTGCATTTTTTTGCATTTTTTTGCATTTTTTTGCATTTTTTTTTGCATTTTTTTGCATATTTTTTTGCATTTTTTTTGCATTTTTTTTTGCATTTTTTTTGCATTTTTTTTGCATTTTTTTGCATTTTTTTTTGCATTTTTTTTTTTGCATTTTTTTGCATTTTTTTTGCATTTTTTTGCATTTTTTTTTGCATTTTTTTTTTGCATTTTTTTGCATTTTTTTTGCATTTTTTTTTGCATTTTTTTGCATTTTTTTTGCATTTTTTTGCATTTTTTTGCATTTTTTTTGCATATTTTTTTGCATAATTTTTTTGCATTTTTTTGCATTTTTTTTGCATTTTTTTTTGCATTTTTTTTGCATTTTTTTGCATTTTTTTGCATTTTTTTTTGCATTTTTTTGCATTTTTTTTTGCATTTTTTTGCATTTTTTTTGCATTTTTTTTTGCATTTTTTTGCATTTTTTTTGCATTTTTTTTTTGCATTTTTTTGCATTTTTTTGCATTTTTTTTGCATATTTTTTTGCATAATTTTTTTGCATTTTTTTGCATTTTTTTGCATTTTTTTTTGCATTTTTTTTGCATTTTTTTGCATTTTTTTGCATTTTTTTTTGCATTTTTTTGCATTTTTTTTGCATTTTTTTTTGCATTTTTTTTGCATTTTTTTTTGCATTTTTTTGCATTTTTTTTTGCATTTTTTTTGCATTTTTTTTTGCATTTTTTTGCATTTTTTTTGCATTTTTTTTGCATTTTTTTTGCATTTTTTTTGCATTTTTTTTTGCATTTTTTTTTGCATTTTTTTGCATTTTTTTTGCATTTTTTTTTGCATTTTTTTGCATTTTTTGTGGGTTTTTTTTGCATTTTTTTGCATTTTTTTTTGCATTTTTTTTTGCATTTTTTTTGCATTTTTTTGCATTTTTTTTGCATTTTTTTGCTTTTTTTTGCATTTTTTTTGCATTTTTTTTCATTTTTTTTGCATTTTTTTGCATTTTTTTTGCATTTTTTTTTGCATTTTTTTTTGCATTTTTTTTGCATTTTTTTGCATTTTTTTGCATTTTTTTTTGCATTTTTTTTGCATTTTTTTGCATTTTTTTGCATTTTTTTTTGCATTTTTTTGCATATTTTTTTGCATTTTTTTTTTTGCATTTTTTTGCATTTTTTTGCATTTTTTTTGCATTTTTTTTTGCATTTTTTTTGCATTTTTTTTGCATTTTTTTTGCATTTTTTTGCATTTTTTTTGCATATTTTTTTGCATAATTTTTTTGCATTTTTTTGCATTTTTTTTGCATTTTTTTTTGCATTTTTTTTGCATTTTTTTGCATTTTTTTGCATTTTTTTTTGCATTTTTTTGCATATTTTTTTGCATTTTTTTTGCATTTTTTTTTTGCATTTTTTTTGCATTTTTTTTGCATTTTTTTGCATTTTTTTTTGCATTTTTTTTTTTGCATTTTTTTGCATTTTTTTTGCATTTTTTTGCATTTTTTTTTGCATTTTTTTTTGCATTTTTTTGCATTTTTTTGCATTTTTTTGCATTTTTTTTGCATTTTTTTTTGCATTTTTTTGCATTTTTTTTGCATTTTTTTGCATTTTTTTGCATTTTTTTTGCATATTTTTTTGCATAATTTTTTTGCATTTTTTTGCATTTTTTTTGCATTTTTTTTTGCATTTTTTTTGCATTTTTTTGCATTTTTTTGCATTTTTTTTTGCATTTTTTTGCATTTTTTTTTGCATTTTTTTGCATTTTTTTTGCATTTTTTTTTGCATTTTTTTGCATTTTTTTTGCATTTTTTTTTTGCATTTTTTTGCATTTTTTTGCATTTTTTTTGCATATTTTTTTGCATAATTTTTTTGCATTTTTTTGCATTTTTTTGCATTTTTTTTTGCATTTTTTTTGCATTTTTTTGCATTTTTTTGCATTTTTTTTTGCATTTTTTTGCATTTTTTTTGCATTTTTTTTTTGCATTTTTTTTGCATTTTTTTTTGCATTTTTTTGCATTTTTTTTTGCATTTTTTTTGCATTTTTTTTTGCATTTTTTTGCATTTTTTTTGCATTTTTTTTGCATTTTTTTTGCATTTTTTTTGCATTTTTTTTTGCATTTTTTTTTGCATTTTTTTGCATTTTTTTTGCATTTTTTTTTGCATTTTTTTGCATTTTTTGTGGGTTTTTTTTGCATTTTTTTGCATTTTTTTTTGCACTTTTTTTTGCATTTTTTTTGCATTTTTTGGCATTTTTTTTGCATTTTTTTGCATTTTTTTTGCTTTTTTTTGCATTTTTTTGCATTTTTTTTTGCATTTTTTTTTTGCATTTTTTTTGCATTTTTTTTGCATTTTTTTTTTGCATTTTTTTTGGCATTTTTTTGGATTTTTTTGCATTTTTTTTGCATTTTTTTTGCATTTTTTTTGCATTTTTTTGCATTTTTTTTGCATTTTTTTTTGCATTTTTTTTTGCATTTTTTTT
>JAKRKW010000452.1:0-25672 GCA_023566125.1 Zingel zingel | reverse complement strand
TTTTTTTTGCATTTTTTTTTGCATTTTTTGTGGGTTTTTTTTGCATTTTTTTTGCATTTTTTGTGGGTTTTTTTGCATTTTTTTTGCATTTTTTGTGGGTTTTTTTTGCATTTTTTTTGCATTTTTTGTGGGTTTTTTTTGCATTTTTTTTTGCATTTTTTGTGGTTTTTTTTGCATTTTTTTTGCATTTTTTTTGCATTTTTTGTGGGTTTTTTTGCATTTTTTTGTGGTTTTTTTGCATTTTTTGTGGGTTTTTTTGCATTTTTTTTTGCATTTTTTGTGGTTTTTTTGCATTTTTTTGGGTTTTTTTGCATTTTTTGTGGTTTTTTGCATTTTTTTTTGCATTTTTTTGTGTTTTTTTTGCATTTTTTGTGGGTTTTTTTGCATTTTTTTTGTGGGTTTTTTTGCATTTTTTGTGGTTTTTTTTGCATTTTTTGTGGGTTTTTTTGCATTTTTTTTGCATTTTTTTGTGGGTTTTTTTTGCATTTTTTTGTGGTTTTTTTTGCATTTTTTGTGGGTTTTTTTGCATTTTTTTTGCATTTTTTTGTGGTTTTTTTGCATTTTTTTGTGGGTTTTTTTGCATTTTTTGTGTTTTTTTTTGCATTTTTTTTGCATTTTTTGTGGGTTTTTTTGCATTTTTTTTGCATTTTTTTTGCATTTTTTGTGGGTTTTTTTGCATTTTTTTTTGCATTTTTTGTGGGTTTTTTTGCATTTTTTTTGCATTTTTTTTGTGTTTTTTTGCAATTTTTTTTGCATTTTTTGTGGGTTTTTTGTATTTTTTTTGCATTTTTTTTGGGTTTTTTTTGGGTTTTTTTGCATTTTTTTTTGCATTTTTTGTGGGTTTTTTTGCATTTTTTTTGCATTTTTTGTGGGTTTTTTTTTGCATTTTTTTTGCATTTTTTGTGGGTTTTTTTGCATTTTTTTTGCATTTTTTGTGGGTTTTTTTGCATTTTTTTTTGCATTTTTTGTGGGTTTTTTTTGCATTTTTTTTGCATTTTTTGTGGGTTTTTTTGCATTTTTTTTTGCATTTTTTGTGGTTTTTTTTGCATTTTTTTTGCATTTTTTTTGCATTTTTTGTGGGTTTTTTTGCATTTTTTTGTGGGTTTTTTTGCATTTTTTGTGGGTTTTTTTGCATTTTTTTTGCATTTTTTTGTGTTTTTTTTGCATTTTTTTGGGGTTTTTTTGCATTTTTTTGTGGGTTTTTTTGCATTTTTTTTTTGCATTTTTTTGTGTTTTTTTTGCATTTTTTTGTGGGATTTTTTGCATTTTTTTTGTGGGTTTTTTTGCATTTTTTGTGGTTTTTTTTGCATTTTTTTTTTTGCATTTTTTTTGCATTTTTTGTGGGTTTTTTTGCATTTTTTTTGCATTTTTTTGCATTTTTTTGTGGTTTTTTTTGCATTTTTTGTGGGTTTTTTTGCATTTTTTTTGCATTTTTTTGTGTTTTTTTTGCATTTTTTTGTGTTTTTTTGCATTTTTTTTTGCATTTTTTGTGGGTTTTTTGCATTTTTTTTGCATTTTTTGTGGGTTTTTTTGCTTTTTTTTTGCATTTTTTTTTTGCATTTTTTGTGGTTTTTTTTGCATTTTTTTTTTGCATTTTTTTTGCATTTTTTTGTGGGTTTTTTTGCATTTTTTTTGCATTTTTTGTGGGTTTTTTGCATTTTTTTTGCATTTTTTTGGGGTTTTTTTGCATTTTTTTTGCATTTTTGTGGGTTTGTTTGCATTTTTTTTGCATTTTTTGTGGGTTTTTTTGCATTTTTTTTTGCATTTTTTGTGGTTTTTTTGCATTTTTTTTGCATTTTTTTTGTGTTTTTTTGCATTTTTTGTGGGTTTTTTTGCATTTTTTTGTGGGTTTTTTGCATTTTTTGTGGGTTTTTTTGCATTTTTTTTTGCATTTTTTTGTGTTTTTTTTGCATTTTTTGGGGTTTTTTGCATTTTTTGTGGTTTTTTTGCATTTTTTTTTGCATTTTTTTTGCATTTTTGGGTTTTTTGCATTTTTGTGGTTTTTTTGCATTTTTTGCATTTTGTTTTTTGCATTTTTTGTGGTTTTTTGCATTTTTTGTGGTTTTTTTGCATTTTTTTGCTTTTTTTGTGGGTTTTTTTTGCATTTTTTTGGTTTTTTTGCATTTTTTGTGGTTTTTTTGCATTTTTTTGGGTTTTTTGCATTTTTTTTGCATTTTTTGGGTTTTTTGCATTTTTGTGGGTTTTTTTTGCATTTTTTGTGGGTTTTTTTTGCATTTTTTTTGCATTTTTTTTGCATTTTTTGTGGGGTTTTTTGCAATTTTTTTGCATTTTTTTTTTGCATTTTTTGTGGGGTTTTTTTGCATTTTTTGTGGGTTTTTTTGCATTTTTTGTGGGTTTTTTTTGCATTTTTTGTGGGTTTTTTTGCATTTTTTTTGCATTTTTTTTGCATTTTTTTTGCATTTTTTGTGGGTTTTTTTGCATTTTTTTTGCATTTTTTTGCATTTTTTTGTGGTTTTTTTTGCATTTTTTGTGGGTTTTTTTGCATTTTTTTTGCATTTTTTTGTGTTTTTTTTGCATTTTTTTGTGTTTTTTTGCATTTTTTTTTGCATTTTTTGTGGGTTTTTTGCATTTTTTTTGCATTTTTTGTGGGTTTTTTTGCTTTTTTTTTGCATTTTTTTTTGCATTTTTTGTGGTTTTTTTTGCATTTTTTTTTTGCATTTTTTTTGCATTTTTTTGTGGGTTTTTTTGCATTTTTTTTGCATTTTTTGTGGGTTTTTTGCATTTTTTTTGCATTTTTTTGGGGTTTTTTTGCATTTTTTTTTGCATTTTTTGTGGGTTTGTTTGCATTTTTTTTGCATTTTTTGTGGGTTTTTTTGCATTTTTTTTTGCATTTTTTGTGGTTTTTTTTGCATTTTTTTTGCATTTTTTTTGTGTTTTTTTGCATTTTTTGTGGGTTTTTTTGCATTTTTTTGTGGGTTTTTTTGCATTTTTTGTGGGTTTTTTTGCATTTTTTTTTGCATTTTTTTGTGTTTTTTTTGCATTTTTTGGGGGTTTTTTTGCATTTTTTTGTGGGTTTTTTTGCATTTTTTTTTGCATTTTTTTTGCATTTTTTTGTGGGTTTTTTTGCATTTTTTTGTGGGTTTTTTTGCATTTTTTGTGGGTTTTTTTGCATTTTTTTTGCATTTTTTTTGCATTTTTTGTGGGGTTTTTTGCAATTTTTTTGCATTTTTTTTTGCATTTTTTGTGGGGTTTTTTGCATTTTTTGTGGGTTTTTTTGCATTTTTTTGTGGGTTTTTTTGCATTTTTTGTGGGTTTTTTTGCATTTTTTTTGCATTTTTTTGTGTTTTTTTTGCATTTTTTGGGGTTTTTTTTGCATTTTTTTGTGGGTTTTTTTGCATTTTTTTTTGCATTTTTTTTGCATTTTTTTGTGGGTTTTTTTGCATTTTTTTGTGGGTTTTTTTGCATTTTTTGTGGGTTTTTTTTGCATTTTTTTTGCATTTTTTTTGCATTTTTTGTGGGGTTTTTTGCAATTTTTTTGCATTTTTTTTGCATTTTTTGTGGGGTTTTTTGCATTTTTTTGCATTTTTTTTGCATTTTTTTGTGGGTTTTTTTGCATTTTTTTGTGGGTTTTTTTGCATTTTTTTTGCATTTTTTTGTGTTTTTTTTGCATTTTTTTGTGGGTTTTTTTTGCATTTTTTTGTGGGTTTTTTTTGCATTTTTTGTGGGGTTTTTTGCATTTTTTTTGCATTTTTTTGTGTTTTTTTTGCATTTTTTTGTGGTTTTTTTTGCATTTTTTTGTGGGTTTTTTTGCATTTTTTGTGGGTTTTTTTGCAATCTTTTTGCATTTTTTTTTGCATTTTTTGCATTTTTTTGTGTTTTTTTTGCATTTTTTTGTGGGTTTTTTTGCATTTTTTTTGCATTTTTTTGTAGGTTTTTTTGCATTTTTTTGTGTTTTTTTTGCATTTTTTTGTGGGTTTTTTTGCATTTTTTTGTGGGTTTTTTTGCATTTTTTGTGGGGTTTTTTTGCATTTTTTTTGCATTTTTTTTGCATTTTTTGTGGGGTTTTTTGCATTTTTTTTGCATTTTTTTTGCATTTTTTGTGGGTTTTTTTGCATTTTTTTGCATTTTTTGTGGGGTTTTTTGCATTTTTTTTGCAATTTTTTTGCATTTTTTTGTGTTTTTTTGCATTTTTTTTTGCATTTTTTTGTGGGGTTTTTTGCATTTTTTGTGGGTTTTTTTGCATTTTTTTTGCATTTTTTTGTGGGGTTTTTTGCATTTTTTTTGCATTTTTTTTGCATTTTTTGTGGGTTTTTTTGCATTTTTTTTGCATTTTTTTGCATTTTTTTGTGGTTTTTTTTGCATTTTTTGTGGGTTTTTTTGCATTTTTTTTGCATTTTTTTGTGTTTTTTTTGCATTTTTTTGTGTTTTTTTGCATTTTTTTTTGCATTTTTTGTGGGTTTTTTGCATTTTTTTTGCATTTTTTGTGGGTTTTTTTGCTTTTTTTTTGCATTTTTTTTTGCATTTTTTGTGGTTTTTTTTGCATTTTTTTTTGCATTTTTTTGCATTTTTTTGTGGGTTTTTTTGCATTTTTTTTGCATTTTTTGTGGGTTTTTTGCATTTTTTTTGCATTTTTTTTGCATTTTTTTGGGGGTTTTTTGCATTTTTTTTTGCATTTTTTGTGGGTTTGTTTGCATTTTTTTTTGCATTTTTTGTGGGTTTTTTTGCATTTTTTTTTGCATTTTTTGTGGTTTTTTTTGCATTTTTTTTGCATTTTTTTTGTGTTTTTTTGCATTTTTTGTGGGTTTTTTTGCATTTTTTTGTGGGTTTTTTTGCATTTTTTGTGGGTTTTTTTGCATTTTTTTTGCATTTTTTTGTGTTTTTTTTTGCATTTTTTGGGGGTTTTTTTGCATTTTTTTGTGGGTTTTTTTGCATTTTTTTTTGCATTTTTTTTGCATTTTTTTGTGGGTTTTTTTGCATTTTTTTGTGGGTTTTTTTGCATTTTTTGTGGGTTTTTTTTGCATTTTTTTTGCATTTTTTTTGCATTTTTTGTGGGGTTTTTTGCAATTTTTTTGCATTTTTTTTGCATTTTTTGTGGGGTTTTTTGCATTTTTTGTGGGTTTTTTTGCATTTTTTTGTGGGTTTTTTTGCATTTTTTGTGGGTTTTTTTGCATTTTTTTTGCATTTTTTTTGCATTTTTTTGTGGGGTTTTTTGCATTTTTTTTTGCATTTTTTGTGGGTTTTTTTGCAATTTTTTTGCATTTTTTTTGCATTTTTTTTGCATTTTTTGTGGGTTTTTTTGCATTTTTTTTGCATTTTTTTTGTGTTTTTTTGCATTTTTTGTGGGTTTTTTTGCATTTTTTTGTGGGTTTTTTTGCATTTTTTTTACATTTTTTTTTGCATTTTTTTTGCATTTTTTTTTGCATTTTTTTTGCATTTTTTGTGTTTTTTTTTGCATTTTTTTTGCATTTTTTGTGGGTTTTTTTGCATTTTTGTGGTTTTTTTTGCATTTTTTTGCATTTTTTGTGGGTTTTTTTTGCATTTTTTTTTGCATTTTTTTTGCATTTTTTTTGCATTTTTTGTGGGTTTTTTTGCATTTTTTTTTGCATTTTTTGTGGGTTTTTTTGCATTTTTTTGTGGGTTTTTTTTGCATTTTTTTGCATTTTTTGTGGTTTTTTTTGCATTTTTTTGTGGTTTTTTTTGCATTTTTTGTGGGTTTTTTTGCATTTTTTTGTGGGTTTTTTTTGCATTTTTTTTGCATTTTTTTGTGTTTTTTTTGCATTTTTTTGTGGGTTTTTTTGCATTTTTTGTGGATTTTTTTGCATTTTTTTTGCATTTTTTTTGCATTTTTGTGGGGTTTTTTGCATTTTTTTTTGCATTTTTTGTGGGTTTTTTTTGCATTTTTTTTGCATTTTTTTTGCATTTTTTTTGCATTTTTTGTGGGTTTTTTTGCATTTTTTTGTGTTTTTTTTGCATTTTTTTTTGCATTTTTTTGTGTTTTTTTTGCATTTTTTTGTGGGTTTTTTTTGCATTTTTTTGTGGGTTTTTTTGCATTTTTTGTGGGTTTTTTTGCATTTTTTTGCATTTTTTGTGGGGTTTTTTGCAATTTTTTTGCATTTTTTTTGCATTTTTTGTGGGTTTTTTTTGTTTTTTTTGCATTTTTTTGTGTTTTTTTTTCATTTTTTTTAAATTTTTTTTTGTTTTTTTTTTGGTTTTTTTTGCATTTTTTGTTTTTTTTTTTTTTCATTTTTTTGCATTTTTTGTGTTTTTTTTTGCATTTTTTGCATTTTTTTTGTGTTTTTTTTTGCTTTTTTTGCATTTTTTTTGCATTTTTTTGTGGGTTTTTTTGCATTTTTTTGTGTTTTTTTTTCATTTTTTTTTGTTTTTTTTGCATTTTTTTGTGTTTATTTTTGCATTTTTGTGTTTTTTTTTTCATTTTTTTTTGTTTTTTTTGCATTTTTTTGTGGTTTTTTTTGCATTTTTTGTGTTTTTTTTTCATTTTTTGCATTTTTTTAGTGTTTTTTTTTGCATTTTTTTTGCATTTTTTGTGTTTTTTTGCATTTTTTTGTGTTTTTTTGCATTTTTTTGTGTTTTTTTTTTGCATTTTTTGTGTTTTTTTTGCATTTTTTTGTTTTTTTTGCATTTTTTTGTGTTTTTTTTTTTGCATTTTTTGTGTTTTTTTTGCATTTTTTTGTTTTTTTTGCATTTTTTTTTGTTTTTTTTTGCATTTTTTCATTTTTTTTTTCATTTTTTTGCATTTTTTGTGTGTTTTTTTTTGCATTTTTTGTGTTTTTTTTGCATTTTTTGTGGGGTTTTTTTTGAATTTTTTTTTTTGTTTTTTTTGCATTTTTTTTTTTTTTTTGCATTTTTTTTTTTTTTTTTTTTGCATTTTTTGTGTTTTTTTTGCATTTTTTTTTTTTTTTTGCATTTTTTTTTTTTTTTTTTTTTTTTTGCATTTTTTTTTTTGCATTTTTTTGTGGGGTTTTTTTTTGCATTTTTTTGCATTTTTTTGTGTTTTTTTTGCATTTTTTTTTGTTTTTTTTGCATTTTTTTTTTGTTTTTTTTGCATTTTTTTGCATTTTTTTTTGCATTTTTTTTTGTTTTTTTTTGCATTTTTTGTGGTTTTTTTTGCATTTTTTTTGCATTTTTTGTGGTTTTTTTTGCATTTTTTTGCATTTTTTGTGGGTTTTTTTGCATTTTTTTTGCATTTTTTTTTGCATTTTTTTTTGCATTTTTTTTGCATTTTTTGTGGGTTTTTTTGCATTTTTTTTGCATTTTTTGTGGGTTTTTTTGCATTTTTTTGTGGGTTTTTTTGCATTTTTTTTTTGCATTTTTTTTGCATTTTTTTGTGGGTTTTTTTGCATTTTTTTGTGGGTTTTTTTGCATTTTTTGTGGGTTTTTTTGCATTTTTTTTGCATTTTTTGTGGGGTTTTTTGCAATTTTTTTGCATTTTTTTTGCATTTTTTGTGGGGTTTTTTGCATTTTTTTGTGTTTTTTTTGCATTTTTTTGTGGGTTTTTTTGCATTTTTTTGTGGGTTTTTTTGCATTTTTTTTTGCATTTTTTTGTGTTTTTTTTGCATTTTTTTGTGGGTTTTTTTGCATTTTTTTGTGGTTTTTTTTTGCATTTTTTGTGGGGTTTTTTGCATTTTTTTGCATTTTTTTGTGTTTTTTTTGCATTTTTTTGTGTTTTTTTTGCATTTTTTTGTGGTTTTTTTTGCATTTTTTTGTGGGTTTTTTTGCATTTTTTGTGGGTTTTTTTGCATTTTTTTTGCATTTTTTTTGCATTTTTTTTGCATTTTTTGTGGGTTTTTTTGCAATCTTTTTGCATTTTTTTTGCATTTTTTGCATTTTTTTGTGTTTTTTTGCATTTTTTTGTGGGTTTTTTTGCATTTTTTTTGCATTTTTTTGTGGGTTTTTTTGCATTTTTTTTGCATTTTTTTGTGTTTTTTTTGCATTTTTTTGTGGGTTTTTTTGCATTTTTTTGTGGGTTTTTTTGCATTTTTTGTGGGTTTTTTTTGCATTTTTTTTGCATTTTTTTTGCATTTTTTGTGGGGTTTTTTGCATTTTTTTTGCATTTTTTTTGCATTTTTTGTGGGTTTTTTTGCATTTTTTTTGCATTTTTTTGCATTTTTTTGTGGTTTTTTTTGCATTTTTTGTGGGTTTTTTTGCATTTTTTTTGCATTTTTTTGTGTTTTTTTGCATTTTTTTGTGTTTTTTTGCATTTTTTTTTGCATTTTTTGTGGGTTTTTTGCATTTTTTTTGCATTTTTTGTGGGTTTTTTTGCTTTTTTTTTGCATTTTTTTTTGCATTTTTTGTGGTTTTTTTTGCATTTTTTTTTTGCATTTTTTTTGCATTTTTTTGTGGGTTTTTTTGCATTTTTTTTGCATTTTTTGTGGGTTTTTTGCATTTTTTTTGCATTTTTTTTGCATTTTTTTGGGGTTTTTTTGCATTTTTTTTTGCATTTTTTGTGGGTTTGTTTGCATTTTTTTTGCATTTTTTGTGGGTTTTTTTGCATTTTTTTTTGCATTTTTTGTGGTTTTTTTTGCATTTTTTTTGCATTTTTTTTGTGTTTTTTTGCATTTTTTGTGGGTTTTTTTGCATTTTTTTGTGGGTTTTTTTGCATTTTTTGTGGGTTTTTTTGCATTTTTTTTGCATTTTTTTGTGTTTTTTTTGCATTTTTTGGGGGTTTTTTTGCATTTTTTTGTGGGTTTTTTTGCATTTTTTTTTGCATTTTTTTGCATTTTTTTGTGGGTTTTTTTGCATTTTTTTGTGGGTTTTTTTGCATTTTTTGTGGGTTTTTTTGCATTTTTTTTGCATTTTTTTTGCATTTTTTGTGGGGTTTTTTGCAATTTTTTTGCATTTTTTTTGCATTTTTTGTGGGGTTTTTTGCATTTTTTGTGGGTTTTTTTGCATTTTTTTGTGGGTTTTTTTGCATTTTTTGTGGGTTTTTTTTGCATTTTTTTTGCATTTTTTTGTGTTTTTTTTGCATTTTTTGGGGGTTTTTTTGCATTTTTTTGTGGGTTTTTTTGCATTTTTTTTTGCATTTTTTTTGCATTTTTTTGTGGGTTTTTTTGCATTTTTTTGTGGGTTTTTTTGCATTTTTTGTGGGTTTTTTTGCATTTTTTTTGCATTTTTTTTGCATTTTTGTGGGGTTTTTTGCAATTTTTTTGCATTTTTTTGCATTTTTTGTGGGGTTTTTTGCATTTTTTGTGTTTTTTTTTTGCATTTTTTTGTGGGTTTTTTTGCATTTTTTTGTGGGTTTTTTTGCATTTTTTTTGCATTTTTTTGTGTTTTTTTTGCATTTTTTTGTGGGTTTTTTTGCATTTTTTTGTGGGGTTTTTTTGCATTTTTTGTGGGGTTTTTTGCATTTTTTTTGCATTTTTTTGTGTTTTTTTTGCATTTTTTTGTTTTTTTTGCATTTTTTTGTGGTTTTTTTTGCATTTTTTTGTGGGTTTTTTTGCATTTTTTGTGGGTTTTTTTGCAATCTTTTTGCATTTTTTTTTGCATTTTTTGCATTTTTTTGTGTTTTTTTTGCATTTTTTTGTGGGTTTTTTTGCATTTTTTTTGCATTTTTTTGTGGGTTTTTTTGCATTTTTTTTGTGTTTTTTTTGCATTTTTTTGTGGGTTTTTTTGCATTTTTTTGTGGGTTTTTTTGCATTTTTTGTGGGTTTTTTTTGCATTTTTTTTGCATTTTTTTTGCATTTTTTGTGGGGTTTTTTGCATTTTTTTTGCATTTTTTTTGCATTTTTTGTGGGGTTTTTTGCATTTTTTTGCATTTTTTGTGGGGTTTTTTGCATTTTTTTTGCAATTTTTTTGCATTTTGTTGTGTTTTTTTGCATTTTTTTTTGCATTTTTTTGTGGGGTTTTTTGCATTTTTTGTGGGTTTTTTTGCATTTTTTTTGCATTTTTTTGTGGTTTTTTTGCATTTTTTTTGCATTTTTTTGCATTTTTTTTGCATTTTTTTGTGGGTTTTTTTGCATTTTTTTTGCATTTTTTTTGCATTTTTTTGTGGGGTTTTTTGCATTTTTTTTTGCATTTTTTGTGGGTTTTTTTGCAATTTTTTTGCATTTTTTTTGCATTTTTTTTGCATTTTTTGTGGGTTTTTTTGCATTTTTTTTGCATTTTTTTTGTGTTTTTTTGCATTTTTTGTGGGTTTTTTGCATTTTTTGTGGGTTTTTTTGCATTTTTTTGCATTTTTTTTGCAATTTTTTTGCATTTTTTTTGCATTTTTTGTGTTTTTTTTTGCATTTTTTTGCATTTTTTGTGGGTTTTTTTGCATTTTTTGTGGTTTTTTTTGCATTTTTTTGCATTTTTTGTGGGTTTTTTGCATTTTTTTTGCATTTTTTTTTGCATTTTTTTTGCATTTTTTTTGCATTTTTTGTGGGTTTTTTTGCATTTTTTTTTGCATTTTTTGTGGGTTTTTTGCATTTTTTGTGGGTTTTTTTTGCATTTTTTTGCATTTTTTGTGGTATTTTTTGCATTTTTTTGTGGTTTTTTTTGCATTTTTTGTGGGTAAAAAAACCCACAAAAAATGCAAAAAAGCATTTTTTTGTGGGTTTTTTTGCATTTTTTTTGCATTTTTTTGTGTTTTTTTTGCATTTTTTTGTGGGTTTTTTTGCATTTTTTGTGATTTTTTTGCATTTTTTTTGCATTTTTTTTGCATTTTTGTGGGGTTTTTTGCATTTTTTTTTGCATTTTTTGTGGGTTTTTTTTGCATTTTTTTTGCATTTTTTTTTGCATTTTTTTTGCATTTTTTGTGGGTTTTTTTGCATTTTTTTGTGTTTTTTTTGCATTTTTTTTTGCATTTTTTTGTGGGTTTTTTTGCATTTTTTGTGGATTTTTTTGCATTTTTTTTTGCATTTTTTTTGCATTTTTGTGGGGTTTTTTGCATTTTTTTTTGCATTTTTTGTGGGGTTTTTTTGCATTTTTTTTGCATTTTTTTTTGCATTTTTTTGCATTTTTTGTGGGTTTTTTTGCATTTTTTTGTGTTTTTTTTGCATTTTTTTTGCATTTTTTTGTGTTTTTTTTGCATTTTTTTGTGGGTTTTTTTGCATTTTTTTGTGGGTTTTTTTGCATTTTTTGTGGGTTTTTTTGCATTTTTTTTTGCATTTTTTGTGGGGTTTTTTGCAATTTTTTTGCATTTTTTTTGCATTTTTTGTGGGTTTTTTTTACATTTTTTTTGTTTTTTTTTGCATTTTTTTGTGTTTTTTTTTCATTTTTTTTAATTTTTTTTTGTTTTTTTTTTGTTTTTTTTTGCATTTTTTGTTTTTTTTTTTTTCATTTTTTTGCATTTTTTGTGTTTTTTTTTGCATTTTTTGCATTTTTTGGTGTTTTTTTTTGCTTTTTTTGCATTTTTTTTGCATTTTTTTGTGGGTTTTTTTTCATTTTTTTGTGTTTTTTTTTCATTTTTTTTTGTTTTTTTGCATTTTTTTGTGTTTATTTTTGCATTTTTGTGTTTTTTTTTTTCATTTTTTTTGTTTTTTTTGCATTTTTTTGTGGTTTTTTTTTTCATTTTTTGCATTTTTTTTTTCATTTTTTGCATTTTTTTAGTGTTTTTTTTTGCATTTTTTTGCATTTTTTTGTGTTTTTTTGCATTTTTTTGTGTTTTTTTTGCATTTTTTGTGTTTTTTTTTTTGCATTTTTTGTGTTTTTTTTGCATTTTTTTGTTTTTTTTGCATTTTTTTGTGTTTTTTTTTTGCATTTTTTGTGTTTTTTTTGCATTTTTTTGTTTTTTTGCATTTTTTTTGTTTTTTTTTGCATTTTTTCATTTTTTTTTCATTTTTTTGCATTTTTTGTGTGTTTTTTTTTGCATTTTTTGTGTTTTTTTTGCATTTTTTGTGGGGTTTTTTTGAATTTTTTTTTTTGTTTTTTTTGCATTTTTTTTTTTTTTTTTTGCATTTTTTGTGTTTTTTTTGCATTTTTTTGTTTTTTTTTGCATTTTTTTTTTTTTGCATTTTTTTTTTTGCATTTTTTTGTGGGGTTTTTTTTGCATTTTTTTGCATTTTTTTGTGTTTTTTTTGCATTTTTTTTGTTTTTTTTGCATTTTTTTTTTGTTTTTTTTGCATTTTTTTGCATTTTTTTTTTGCATTTTTTTTTGTTTTTTTTTGCATTTTTTGTGGTTTTTTTTTGCATTTTTTTTGCATTTTTTGTGGTTTTTTTTGCATTTTTTTGCATTTTTTGTGGGTTTTTTTGCATTTTTTTTGCATTTTTTTTGCATTTTTTTTGCATTTTTTTTGCATTTTTTGTGGGTTTTTTTGCATTTTGTTTTGCATTTTTTGTGGGTTTTTTTGCATTTTTTGTGGGTTTTTTTGCATTTTTTTTTGCATTTTTTTTGCATTTTTTTGTGGGTTTTTTTGCATTTTTTTGTGGGTTTTTTTGCATTTTTTGTGGGTTTTTTTGCATTTTTTTTGCATTTTTTGTGGGGTTTTTTGCAATTTTTTTGCATTTTTTTTGCATTTTTTGTGGGGTTTTTTGCATTTTTTTGTGTTTTTTTTGCATTTTTTTGTGGGTTTTTTTGCATTTTTTGTGGGTTTTTTTGCATTTTTTTTGCATTTTTTTGTGTTTTTTTTGCATTTTTTTGTGGGTTTTTTTGCATTTTTTTGTGGGTTTTTTTTGCATTTTTTGTGGGGTTTTTTGCATTTTTTTGCATTTTTTTGTGTTTTTTTGCATTTTTTTGTGTTTTTTTTGCATTTTTTTGTGGTTTTTTTTGCATTTTTTTGTGGGTTTTTTTGCATTTTTTGTGGGTTTTTTTGCATTTTTTTTGCATTTTTTTTGCATTTTTTTTGCATTTTTTGTGGGTTTTTTTGCAATCTTTTTGCATTTTTTTTGCATTTTTTGCATTTTTTTGTGTTTTTTTTGCATTTTTTTGTGGGTTTTTTTGCATTTTTTTTGCATTTTTTTGTGGGTTTTTTTGCATTTTTTTTGCATTTTTTTGTGTTTTTTTTGCATTTTTTTGTGGGTTTTTTTGCATTTTTTTGTGGGTTTTTTTGCATTTTTTGTGGGTTTTTTTTGCATTTTTTTTGCATTTTTTTTGCATTTTTTGTGGGGTTTTTTGCATTTTTTTTGCATTTTTTTTGCATTTTTTGTGGGTTTTTTTGCATTTTTTTTTGCATTTTTTGTGGGGTTTTTTGCATTTTTTTTGCAATTTTTTTTGCATTTTTTGTGTTTTTTTGCATTTTTTTTGCATTTTTTTGTGGGTTTTTTTGCATTTTTTGTGGGTTTTTTTGCATTTTTTTTGCATTTTTTTGTGGGTTTTTTTGCATTTTTTTTGCATTTTTTTGCATTTTTTTTGCATTTTTTTGTGGGTTTTTTTGCATTTTTTTTGCATTTTTTTTGCATTTTTTTGTGGGTTTTTTGCATTTTTTTTTGCATTTTTTGTGGGTTTTTTTGCAATTTTTTTGCATTTTTTTTGCATTTTTTTTGCATTTTTTGTGGGTTTTTTTGCATTTTTTTTGCATTTTTTTTGTGTTTTTTTGCATTTTTTGTGGGTTTTTTGCATTTTTTTGTGGGTTTTTTTGCATTTTTTTTGCATTTTTTTTTGCATTTTTTTTGCATTTTTTTTGCATTTTTTGTGTTTTTTTTTGCATTTTTTTGCATTTTTTGTGGGTTTTTTTGCATTTTTTGTGGTTTTTTTTGCATTTTTTTGCATTTTTTGTGGGTTTTTTTGCATTTTTTTTGCATTTTTTTTTGCATTTTTTTTGCATTTTTTTTGCATTTTTTGTGGGTTTTTTTTGCATTTTTTTTGCATTTTTTGTGGGTTTTTTTGCATTTTTTTGTGGGTTTTTTTTGCATTTTTTTGCATTTTTTGTGGTATTTTTTGCATTTTTTTGTGGTTTTTTTTGCATTTTTGTGGGTAAAAAAACCCACAAAAAATGCAAAAAAGCATTTTTTTGTGGGTTTTTTGCATTTTTTTTGCATTTTTTTGTGTTTTTTTTGCATTTTTTTGTGGGTTTTTTTGCATTTTTTTGTGATTTTTTTGCATTTTTTTTGCATTTTTTTTGCATTTTTGTGGGGTTTTTTGCATTTTTTTTTGCATTTTTTGTGGTTTTTTTTGCATTTTTTTTTGCATTTTTTTTGCATTTTTTGTGGGTTGGTTTTTTTTGCATTTTTTTTTGCATTTTTTTTGCATTTTTTGTGGGTTTTTTTTGCATTTTTTTGTGTTTTTTTTTGCATTTTTTTTTGCATTTTTTTGTGGGTTTTTTTTGCATTTTTTGTGGATTTTTTTGCATTTTTTTTGCATTTTTTTTGCATTTTTGTGGGGTTTTTTGCATTTTTTTTTGCATTTTTTGTGGGGTTTTTTTGCATTTTTTTGCATTTTTTTTTGCATTTTTTTTGCATTTTTTGTGGGTTTTTTTGCATTTTTTTGTGTTTTTTTTGCATTTTTTTTTGCATTTTTTTGTGTTTTTTTTGCATTTTTTTGTGGGTTTTTTTGCATTTTTTTGTGGGTTTTTTTGCATTTTTTGTGGGTTTTTTTGCATTTTTTTTTGCATTTTTTGTGGGGTTTTTTGCAATTTTTTTGCATTTTTTTTGCATTTTTTGTGGGGTTTTTTTACATTTTTTTTGTTTTTTTTGCATTTTTTTGTGTTTTTTTTTCATTTTTTTTTAATTTTTTTTTGTTTTTTTTTTGTTTTTTTTTGCATTTTTTGTTTTTTTTTTTTTTCATTTTTTTGCATTTTTTGTGTTTTTTTTTGCATTTTTTGCATTTTTTTGGTGTTTTTTTTTTGCTTTTTTTGCATTTTTTTTTGCATTTTTTTGTGGGTTTTTTTGCATTTTTTTGTGTTTTTTTTTTCATTTTTTTTTGTTTTTTTTGCATTTTTTTGTGTTTATTTTTGCATTTTTGTGTTTTTTTTTTCATTTTTTTTTGTTTTTTTTGCATTTTTTTGTGGTTTTTTTTTCATTTTTTGCATTTTTTTTTCATTTTTTGCATTTTTTTAGTGTTTTTTTTTTGCATTTTTTTGCATTTTTTGTGTTTTTTTGCATTTTTTTGTGTTTTTTTTGCATTTTTTGTGTTTTTTTTTTGCATTTTTTGTGTTTTTTTTGCATTTTTTTGTTTTTTTTGCATTTTTTGTGTTTTTTTTTTTGCATTTTTTGTGTTTTTTTTTGCATTTTTTTGTTTTTTTTTGCATTTTTTTTTGTTTTTTTTTGCATTTTTTCATTTTTTTTTTCATTTTTTTGCATTTTTTGTGTGTTTTTTTTTGCATTTTTTGTGTTTTTTTTGCATTTTTTGTGGGGTTTTTTTTGAATTTTTTTTTTGTTTTTTTTTGCATTTTTTTTTTTTTTTTTTTGCATTTTTTGTGTTTTTTTTGCATTTTTTTGTTTTTTTTGCATTTTTTTTTTTTGCATTTTTTTTTTTGCATTTTTTTGTGGGGTTTTTTTTGCATTTTTTTGCATTTTTTGTGTTTTTTTTGCATTTTTTTTGTTTTTTTTTGCATTTTTTTTTTGTTTTTTTTGCATTTTTTTGCATTTTTTTTTGCATTTTTTTTTGTTTTTTTTGCATTTTTTGTGGTTTTTTTTGCATTTTTTTTGCATTTTTTGTGGTTTTTTTTGCATTTTTTTGCATTTTTTGTGGGTTTTTTTGCATTTTTTTTGCATTTTTTTTTGCATTTTTTTTGCATTTTTTTTTGCATTTTTTGTGGGTTTTTTTGCATTTTGTTTTGCATTTTTTGTGGGTTTTTTTGCATTTTTTGTGGGTTTTTTTGCATTTTTTTTTGCATTTTTTTTGCATTTTTTTGTGGGTTTTTTTGCATTTTTTTGTGGGTTTTTTTGCATTTTTTGTGGGTTTTTTTGCATTTTTTTTGCATTTTTTGTGGGGTTTTTTGCAATTTTTTTGCATTTTTTTTGCATTTTTTGTGGGGTTTTTTGCATTTTTTTGTGTTTTTTTTGCATTTTTTTGTGGGTTTTTTTGCATTTTTTTGTGGGTTTTTTTGCATTTTTTTTGCATTTTTTTGTGTTTTTTTTGCATTTTTTTGTGGGTTTTTTTGCATTTTTTTGTGGGTTTTTTTTGCATTTTTTGTGGGGTTTTTTGCATTTTTTTGCATTTTTTTGTGTTTTTTTTGCATTTTTTTGTGTTTTTTTTGCATTTTTTTGTGGTTTTTTTTTGCATTTTTTTGTGGGTTTTTTTGCATTTTTTGTGGGTTTTTTTGCATTTTTTTTGCATTTTTTTTGCATTTTTTTTGCATTTTTTGTGGGTTTTTTTTGCAATCTTTTTGCATTTTTTTTGCATTTTTTGCATTTTTTTTGTGTTTTTTTTGCATTTTTTTGTGGGTTTTTTTGCATTTTTTTTTGCATTTTTTTGTGGGTTTTTTTGCATTTTTTTTGCATTTTTTTGTGTTTTTTTTGCATTTTTTTGTGGGTTTTTTTTGCATTTTTTTGTGGGTTTTTTTGCATTTTTTGTGGGTTTTTTTTGCATTTTTTTTGCATTTTTTTTGCATTTTTTGTGGGGTTTTTTGCATTTTTTTTGCATTTTTTTTGCATTTTTTGTGGGTTTTTTTGCATTTTTTTTTGCATTTTTTGTGGGGTTTTTTGCATTTTTTTTGCAATTTTTTTGCATTTTTTTGTGTTTTTTTGCATTTTTTTTTGCATTTTTTTGTGGGTTTTTTTGCATTTTTTGTGGGTTTTTTTGCATTTTTTTTGCATTTTTTTGTGGGTTTTTTTGCATTTTTTTTGCATTTTTTTGCATTTTTTTTGCATTTTTTTGTGGGTTTTTTTGCATTTTTTTTGCATTTTTTTTGCATTTTTTTGTTGGTTTTTTTGCATTTTTTTGTGGGGTTTTTTGCATTTTTTTTGCATTTTTTGTGGGTTTTTTTGCATTTTTTTTGCATTTTTTTTGCATTTTTTTTGCATTTTTTGTGGGTTTTTTTGCATTTTTTGTGGTTTTTTTTGCATTTTTTTGCATTTTTTGTGGGTTTTTTTGCATTTTTTTTGCATTTTTTTTTGCATTTTTTTTGCATTTTTTTTGCATTTTTTGTGGGTTTTTTTGCATTTTTTTTTGCATTTTTTGTGGGTTTTTTTGCATTTTTTTGTGGGTTTTTTTTTGCATTTTTTTTGCATTTTTTGTGGTTTTTTTTGCATTTTTTTGTGGTTTTTTTTGCATTTTTTGTGGGTTTTTTTGCATTTTTTTTGCATTTTTTTGTGGGTTTTTTTGCATTTTTTTGTGGGTTTTTTTGCATTTTTTGTGGGTTTTTTTGCATTTTTTTTGCATTTTTTGTGGGGTTTTTTGCAATTTTTTTGCATTTTTTTTGCATTTTTTGTGGGGTTTTTTGCATTTTTTTGTGTTTTTTTTGCATTTTTTTGTGGGTTTTTTTGCATTTTTTTGTGGGTTTTTTTTGCATTTTTTTTGCATTTTTTTGTGTTTTTTTTGCATTTTTTTGTGGGTTTTTTTGCATTTTTTTGTGGGTTTTTTTTGCATTTTTTGTGGGGTTTTTTGCATTTTTTTGCATTTTTTTGTGTTTTTTTTTGCATTTTTTTGTGTTTTTTTTTGCATTTTTTTTGTGGTTTTTTTTTGCATTTTTTTGTGGGTTTTTTTGCATTTTTTGTGGGTTTTTTTGCATTTTTTTTGCATTTTTTTTGCATTTTTTTTGCATTTTTTGTGGGTTTTTTTGCAATCTTTTTGCATTTTTTTTTGCATTTTTTGCATTTTTTTGTGTTTTTTTTGCATTTTTTTGTGGGTTTTTTTGCATTTTTTTTGCATTTTTTTGTGGGTTTTTTTGCATTTTTTTTGCATTTTTTTTGTGTTTTTTTTGCATTTTTTTGTGGGTTTTTTTGCATTTTTTTGTGGGTTTTTTTGCATTTTTTGTGGGTTTTTTTGCATTTTTTTTGCATTTTTTTTTGCATTTTTTGTGGGGTTTTTTGCATTTTTTTTGCATTTTTTTTGCATTTTTTGTGGGTTTTTTTGCATTTTTTTTTGCATTTTTTGTGGGGTTTTTTGCATTTTTTTTGCAATTTTTTTGCATTTTTTTGTGTTTTTTTGCATTTTTTTTTGCATTTTTTTGTGGGTTTTTTTGCATTTTTTGTGGGTTTTTTTGCATTTTTTTTGCATTTTTTTGTGGGTTTTTTTGCATTTTTTTTGCATTTTTTGCATTTTTTTTGCATTTTTTTGTGGGTTTTTTTGCATTTTTTTTGCATTTTTTTTGCATTTTTTTGTGGGTTTTTTTGCATTTTTTTTGTGGGGTTTTTTGCATTTTTTTTGCATTTTTTTGTGGGTTTTTTTGCATTTTTTTTGCATTTTTTTTGCATTTTTTTTTGCATTTTTTGTGGGTTTTTTTGCATTTTTTTTGCATTTTTTTTGTGTTTTTTTGCATTTTTTTTTTGCATTTTTTGTGGGTTTTTTGCATTTTTTTGTGGGTTTTTTTTGCATTTTTTTTGCATTTTTTTTTGCATTTTTTTTTGCATTTTTTTTTGCATTTTTTTTGCATTTTTTGTGTTTTTTTTTTGCATTTTTTTTTGCATTTTTTGTGGGTTTTTTTGCATTTTTTGTGGTTTTTTTTGCATTTTTTTGCATTTTTTGTGGGTTTTTTTGCATTTTTTTTGCATTTTTTTTTGCATTTTTTTTGCATTTTTTTTTGCATTTTTTGTGGGTTTTTTTGCATTTTTTTTTGCATTTTTTGTGGGTTTTTTTGCATTTTTTTGTGGGTTTTTTTTGCATTTTTTTTGCATTTTTTGTGGTTTTTTTTGCATTTTTTTTGTGGTTTTTTTTGCATTTTTTGTGGGTTTTTTTTGCATTTTTTTTGCATTTTTTTGTGTTTTTTTTGCATTTTTTTGTGGGTTTTTTTGCATTTTTTTGTGGGTTTTTTTGCATTTTTTTTGCATTTTTTTGTGTTTTTTTTGCATTTTTTTTGTGGGTTTTTTTGCATTTTTTGTGGATTTTTTTGCATTTTTTTTGCATTTTTGTGGGGTTTTTTGCATTTTTTTTTGCATTTTTTTGTGGGTTTTTTTGCATTTTTTTTGCATTTTTTTGTGTTTTTTTTGCATTTTTTTGTGGGTTTTTTTGCATTTTTTTGTGGGTTTTTTTGCATTTTTTTTTGCATTTTTTGTGGGTTTTTTTGCATTTTTTTTGCATTTTTTTTGCTTTTTTTTTTTGCATTTTTGTGGGGGTTTTTTTTGCATTTTTTTTGCATTTTTTTTTGCATTTTTTTTGCATTTTTTGTGGGTTTTTTTGCATTTTTTTGTGTTTTTTTTTGCATTTTTTTTTGCATTTTTTTTGTGTTTTTTTTTTGCATTTTTTTGTGGGTTTTTTTGCATTTTTTTGTGGGTTTTTTTGCATTTTTTGTGGGTTTTTTTGCATTTTTTTTTGCATTTTTTTGCATTTTTTTTGCATTTTTTGTGGGTTTTTTGCAATTTTTTTGCATTTTTTTTGCATTTTTTGTGGGGTTTTTTGCATTTTTTTTGTGTTTTTTTTTGCATTTTTTTTGTGGGTTTTTTTGCATTTTTTTGTGGGTTTTTTTGCATTTTTTGTGGGGTTTTTTTGCATTTTTTGTGGGTTTTTTTGCATTTTTTTTGCATTTTTTTTGCATTTTTTTTGCATTTTTTGTGGGTTTTTTTGCTTTTTTTTTTGCATTTTTTTTTGCATTTTTTGTGTTTTTTTTTGCATTTTTTTTTGCATTTTTTTTGTGGGTTTTTTTGCATTTTTTTGTGTTTTTTTTGCATTTTTTTTGTGTTTTTTTGCATTTTTTTTTTAATTTTTTTGTGGGTTTTTTTGCATTTTTTTTGCATTTTTTGTGGGTTTTTTTGCATTTTTTTTGCATTTTTTTGTGGGTTTTTTTGCATTTTTTTGTGTGTTTTTTTGCATTTTTTGTGGGTTTTTTTGCATTTTTTTTTGCATTTTTTTGTGGGTTTTTTTGCATTTTTTTGTGGGTTTTTTTGCATTTTTTTGTGGTTTTTTTTGCATTTTTTTTGCATTTTTTGTGGGTTTTTTTGCATTTTTTTTGCATTTTTTTTGTGTTTTTTTTGCATTTTTTTTTGCATTTTTTTTTGCATTTTTTGTGTTTTTTTTGCATTTTTTTTTTGCATTTTTTTTGCATTTTTTTGTGGGTTTTTTTGCATTTTTTTGCATTTTTTTGTGGTTTTTTTGCATTTTTTTTGCATTTTTTTTGCATTTTTTTGGGGTTTTTTTTTGGGTTTTTTTGCATTTTTTTTTGCATTTTTGTGGGTTTTTTTTGCATTTTTTTTTGCATTTTTTTTGCATTTTTTTTTGCATTTTTTTTGCATTTTTTGTGGGTTTTTTTGCATTTTTTTGTGTTTTTTTTGCATTTTTTTTTGCATTTTTTTGTGTTTTTTTTGCATTTTTTTTGTGGGTTTTTTTTGCATTTTTTTGTGGGTTTTTTTGCATTTTTTGTGGGTTTTTTTGCATTTTTTTTGCATTTTTTTGCATTTTTTTTGCATTTTTTGTGGGGTTTTTTGCAATTTTTTTTGCATTTTTTTTGCATTTTTTGTGGGGTTTTTTGCATTTTTTTGTGTTTTTTTTGCATTTTTTTGTGGGTTTTTTTTGCATTTTTTTTTGCATTTTTTTGTGGGTTTTTTTGCATTTTTTTTGCATTTTTTTGTGTTTTTTTTTGCATTTTTTTGTGGGTTTTTTTGCATTTTTTTGTGGGTTTTTTTGCATTTTTTTGTGGGTTTTTTTTGCATTTTTTGTGGGTTTTTTTGCATTTTTTTTGCATTTTTTTTTGCATTTTTTTTGCATTTTTTGTGGGTTTTTTTGCTTTTTTTTTGCATTTTTTTTTGCATTTTTTGTGTTTTTTTTTGTGTTTTTTTTTTGCATTTTTTTGTGGGTTTTTTTGCATTTTTTTGTGTTTTTTTTGCATTTTTTTGTGTTTTTTTGCATTTTTTTTTTAATTTTTTTGTGGGTTTTTTTGCATTTTTTTTGCATTTTTTGTGGGTTTTTTTGCATTTTTTTGCATTTTTTTGTGGGTTTTTTTGCATTTTTTTTTGCATTTTTTTTGCATTTTTTTGTGGGTTTTTTTGCATTTTTTTGCATTTTTTGTGGTTTTTTTGCATTTTTTTTGCATTTTTTTTGCATTTTTTTTGGGTTTTTTTTGGGTTTTTTTTGCATTTTTTTTTGCATTTTTTGTGGGTTTTTTTGCATTTTTTTTGCATTTTTTGTGGGTTTTTTTGCATTTTTTTTTTGCATTTTTTGTGGGTTTTTTTTGCATTTTTTTTGCATTTTTTGTGGGTTTTTTTGCATTTTTTTTGCATTTTTTGTGGGTTTTTTTGCATTTTTTTTTGCATTTTTTGTGGGTTTTTTTTGCATTTTTTTTGCATTTTTTGTGGGTTTTTTTTGCATTTTTTTTGCATTTTTTGTGGTTTTTTTTGCATTTTTTTTGCATTTTTTTGTGTTTTTTTTGCATTTTTTGGGGTTTTTTTGCATTTTTTTGTGGTTTTTTTGCATTTTTTGTGGGTTTTTTTTGCATTTTTTTTGCATTTTTTTGTGTTTTTTTTGCATTTTTTTGGGGTTTTTTTTGCATTTTTTTGTGGGTTTTTTTGCATTTTTTTTTGCATTTTTTTGTGTTTTTTTTGCATTTTTTTGTGGGTTTTTTTGCATTTTTTTTGTGGGTTTTTTTTGCATTTTTTGTGGGTTTTTTTGCATTTTTTTTGCATTTTTTTTTGCATTTTTTGTGGGGTTTTTTTGCAATTTTTTTGCATTTTTTTTTGCATTTTTTTGTGGGGTTTTTTGCATTTTTTTGTGTTTTTTTTGCATTTTTTTGTGGGTTTTTTTGCATTTTTTTTGCATTTTTTTGTGGGTTTTTTTGCATTTTTTTTGCATTTTTTTTGCATTTTTTGTGGGTTTTTTTTGCATTTTTTGTGGGTTTTTTTGCATTTTTTTGTGGTTTTTTTTGCATTTTTTGTGGGTTTTTTTGCATTTTTTTTGCATTTTTTGCATTTTTTTTGCATTTTTTTGTGTTTTTTTGCATTTTTTTTTGCATTTTTTTGTGGGTTTTTTGCATTTTTTTTGCATTTTTTGTGGGTTTTTTTGCTTTTTTTTTGCATTTTTTTTTGCATTTTTTGTGGGTTTTTTTGCATTTTTTTTTTGCATTTTTTTTGCATTTTTTTGTGGGTTTTTTTGCATTTTTTTTGCATTTTTTGTGGGTTTTTTGCAATTTTTTTTGCATTTTTTTTGCATTTTTTTGGGGTTTTTTTGCATTTTTTTTTTGCATTTTTTTGTGGGTTTTTTTTGCATTTTTTTTGCATTTTTTGTGGGTTTTTTTGCATTTTTTTTGCATTTTTTTTGCATTTTTTGTGGGGTTTTTTGCAATTTTTTTGCATTTTTTTTGCATTTTTTGTGGGGTTTTTTGCATTTTTTTGTGTTTTTTTTGCATTTTTTTGTGGGTTTTTTTTGCATTTTTTTTGCATTTTTTTGCATTTTTTTGTGGGTTTTTTTGCATTTTTTTTGCATTTTTTTTGCATTTTTTTGTGGGTTTTTTTGCATTTTTTGTGGGTTTTTTTGCATTTTTTTGTGGTTTTTTTTGCATTTTTTTTGCATTTTTTTTTGCATTTTTTTTGCATTTTTTGTGGGTTTTTTTGCATTTTTTTTTGCATTTTTTGTGGGTTTTTTTGCATTTTTTTTTGCATTTTTTTTTGTGTTTTTTTGCATTTTTTTTTGCATTTTTTGTGGGTTTTTTGCATTTTTTTTGCATTTCTTGTGGGTTTTTTTGCATTTTTTTTTGCATTTTTTGTGGGTTTTTTTTGCATTTTTTTTGCATTTTTTGTGGTTTTTTTGCATTTTTTTTGCATTTTTTGTGGGTTTTTTTTGCATTTTTTTTATCATTTTTTGTGGGTTTTTTTTGCATTTTTTTTGCATTTTTTGTGGGTTTTTTTGCATTTTTTTTGCATTTTTTGTGGGTTTTTTTGCATTTTTTTTTATCATTTTTTGTGGGTTTTTTTTGCATTTTTTTTGCATTTTTTTGTGGGTTTTTTGCATTTTTTTTGCATTTTTTGTGGTTTTTTTTGCATTTTTTTTGCATTTTTTTGTGTTTTTTTTGCATTTTTTGTGGGTTTTTTTGCATTTTTTTTGCATTTTTTGTGTTTTTTTTGCATTTTTTTGGGGTTTTTTTGCATTTTTTTGTGGTTTTTTTTGCATTTTTTTTTTTGCATTTTTTTGTGTTTTTTTTGCATTTTTTTGTGGGTTTTTTTGCATTTTTTTTGTGGGTTTTTTTGCATTTTTTGTGGGTTTTTTTGCATTTTTTTTGCATTTTTTTTGCATTTTTTGTGGGGTTTTTTGCATTTTTTTGCATTTTTTTTGCATTTTTTGTGGGGTTTTTTGCATTTTTTTGTGTGTTTTTTTTGCATTTTTTTGTGGGTTTTTTTGCATTTTTTTTGCATTTTTTTGTGGGTTTTTTTGCATTTTTTTTGCATTTTTTTTGCATTTTTTTGTGGGTTTTTTTGCATTTTTTGTGGGTTTTTTTTGCATTTTTTTGTGGTTTTTTTTGCATTTTTTGTGGTTTTTTTTTTGCTTTTTTTTTGCATTTTTTTTTGCATTTTTTGTGGGTTTTTTTGCATTTTTTTTTGCATTTTTTTTGCATTTTTTTGTGGGTTTTTTTTGCATTTTTTTTGCATTTTTTGTGGTTTTTTGCATTTTTTTTGCATTTTTTTTTGCATTTTTTTGGGGTTTTTTTGCATTTTTTTTTGCATTTTTTGTGGGTTTTTTTGCATTTTTTTTGCATTTTTTGTGGGTTTTTTTGCATTTTTTTTGCATTTTTTTTGCATTTTTTGTGGGGTTTTTTGCAATTTTTTTGCATTTTTTTTGCATTTTTTGTGGGGTTTTTTGCATTTTTTTGTGTTTTTTTTTGCATTTTTTTGTGGGTTTTTTTGCATTTTTTTTGCATTTTTTTGTGGGTTTTTTTGCATTTTTTTTGCATTTTTTTTGCATTTTTTGTGGGTTTTTTTGCATTTTTTTGTGGTTTTTTTTGCATTTTTTTTGCATTTTTTTGCATTTTTTTTGCATTTTTTGTGGGTTTTTTTTGCATTTTTTTTTGCATTTTTTGTGGGTTTTTTTGCATTTTTTTTGCATTTTTTTTGTGTTTTTTTGCATTTTTTTTTGCATTTTTTGTGGGTTTTTTGCATTTTTTTTGCATTTTTTGTGGGTTTTTTTGCTTTTTTTTTGCATTTTTTTTTGCATTTTTTGTGTTTTTTTTGCATTTTTTTTTGCATTTTTTTTGCATTTTTTTGTGGGTTTTTTTGCATTTTTTTTGCATTTTTTTTGGGTTTTTTTTGGGTTTTTTTGCATTTTTTTTGCATTTTTTGTGGGTTTTTTTGCATTTTTTTTGCATTTTTTGTGGGTTTTTTTGCATTTTTTTTTGCATTTTTTGTGGGTTTTTTTTTGCATTTTTTTTGCATTTTTTGTGGGTTTTTTTGCATTTTTTTCGCATTTTTTGTGGGTTTTTTTGCATTTTTTTTATCATTTTTTGTGGGTTTTTTTTGCATTTTTTTTGCATTTTTTGTGGGTTTTTTTGCATTTTTTTTTGCATTTTTTGTGGTTTTTTTTGCATTTTTTTGCATTTTTTTGTGTTTTTTTTGCATTTTTTTGGGGTTTTTTTGCATTTTTTTGTGGGTTTTTTTGCATTTTTTGTGGGTTTTTTTGCATTTTTTTTGCATTTTTTTGTGTTTTTTTTGCATTTTTTTGGGGTTTTTTTGCATTTTTTTGTGGGTTTTTTTGCATTTTTTTTTTGCATTTTTTGTGTTTTTTTTGCATTTTTTTGTGGGTTTTTTTGCATTTTTTTTGTGGGTTTTTTTTGCATTTTTTGTGGGTTTTTTTGCATTTTTTTTGCATTTTTTTTGCATTTTTTGTGGGGTTTTTTGCAATTTTTTTGCATTTTTTTTGCATTTTTTGTGGGGTTTTTTGCATTTTTTTTTGCATTTTTTGTGGTTTTTTTTGCATTTTTTTTGCATTTTTTTGTGTTTTTTTTGCATTTTTTTGGGGTTTTTTTGCATTTTTTTGTGGGTTTTTTTGCATTTTTTGTGGGTTTTTTTGCATTTTTTTTGCATTTTTTGTGTTTTTTTTGCATTTTTTTGGGGTTTTTTTGCATTTTTTTGTGGGTTTTTTTGCATTTTTTTTTTGCATTTTTTTGTGTTTTTTTTGCATTTTTTTGTGGGTTTTTTTGCATTTTTTTTGTGGGTTTTTTTTGCATTTTTTGTGGGTTTTTTTGCATTTTTTTTGCATTTTTTTTGCATTTTTTGTGGGGTTTTTTGCAATTTTTTTTGCATTTTTTTTGCATTTTTTGTGGGGTTTTTTGCATTTTTTTGTGTTTTTTTTGCATTTTTTTGTGGGTTTTTTTGCATTTTTTTTGCATTTTTTTGTGGGTTTTTTTGCATTTTTTTGCATTTTTTTTGCATTTTTTGTGGGTTTTTTTGCATTTTTTGTGGGTTTTTTTGCATTTTTTTGTGGTTTTTTTTGCATTTTTTGTGGGTTTTTTTGCATTTTTTTTGCATTTTTTGTGTTTTTTTTTGCATTTTTTTGTGTTTTTTTGCATTTTTTTTTGCATTTTTTGTGGGTTTTTTGCATTTTTTTTGCATTTTTTGTGGGTTTTTTTGCTTTTTTTTTGCATTTTTTTTTGCATTTTTTGTGGGTTTTTTTGCATTTTTTTTTTGCATTTTTTTTGCATTTTTTTGTGGGTTTTTTTGCATTTTTTTTGCATTTTTTGTGGGTTTTTTGCATTTTTTTTGCATTTTTTTTGCATTTTTTGGGGGTTTTTTTGCATTTTTTTTTGCATTTTTGTGGGTTTTT